>QLOI01000284.1:0-132717 GCA_003313605.1 Tuber umbilicatum | reverse complement strand
CCACCTAAGAAGAAACCCCTCCTCATCCCCTCTCGCCAAGGCAACCTCACGGTCCCCTCGTCCAAGTTCCCGATCTTTTTCTCTGGCAAATGGTACGGTACTCCAGAAACTTACGCCAGAGACAACAACGAGTCCCGTGAGGCGGATATTTTCTTCGCCTCAGTCAATCCCCGCGCTGGAGAAGCCTCTAAAGTCCCTAAAAAAGAACGGTTTCACACTCCAATCAGTCAGCATTTTGTTCCTGGCCCTCCCCTGGGTTAAACAATTGCTCCCTCCTCTCTCCCGCCCAAGTCCGACAGCTGGGCCCCGGTTGCGAGTTCGTCTAAAATGGCGGGCTAGCGCGCCACTACTGCTTAGGTTGCTTTTGCATCGGCTTCCTGGGACAGTGAGATGGACAAGCCCCCCCCCCCCGCTGCCGACTGCCCAACCTCGGTTCGATGCCCCCCGCCATCATCCGGCTTTATTTGTCGACCCCCTGAACATGTCCGCAGCCCTTCCTGACATCCTTGCCTCGGTACTGCGGTCAGCAGGCTGTACCCTCCCGGTCGCCTTCTCCGCCGTGGTTAATGTCAATGGTGCAGTGACCATTACCGCCAACCCCAGGACCCCATCCTCAGCTTACGCCCCTTTCTTCCCTGCCCTTTCCAAAAAACTCAGCCAGTCCTTCCCAGTGGGAGAGAACCCATTTCAGGAATTGCGCACCGCCCCCCTCTTCACTGATGTCCCAATCCACAACCTCCCCCTCGCCATGCTCCCAGCCGACCCTGCGGAGCTTTTCTCGAATCTGGACGATTCCCTTCACAACTTCGTTGACCTCTCCATCCTTTTGGCTTGATTCCTCTAACGGGACCAGGCCCTCCGTGAATCCAAAAACACCACCTCCATTGTTGTTTCAGTCCTCCCCCAGGATCTTCACCTTCGCGGACACGACCTCCATCCGGATGGGTCCAAGATGCGGCTATTAAACCGCATGAGAAATGTTCACCTCGCTCACACCGCCTCCCGCAATACTCAATGCCGCAAATTTTATCTTTTCGGCCACTCAAAACCCCTTTGCAAAGACGATCACCACACATGCCCCATCTGTGGGAAGCCCCACTCCAGGACTGAGCATAGGTGTGCAAACGATATGTGCTCCAAACAGGGCAACCTCAAGGTGCTCCCCGACTGCTGTACTGCAACTCCTTCACTCTGCGCCAATTGCAACAATGAACACCCAGCCACTTCTCATTCCTGCCCGACAAGGACTGCCCTGAAAGAAGCTGCCCGGCTTCCCCCGGACCAAGTCATCCCTGATGCTCCTCAACAAAGGTCCACCTCGGCCTACCCTGTTACTCCCTAAAAACAATCCTCCTCGTCCCAGCTCCCCCTGATCAAGGCACAGCAAGTCGTAGATGACAACCTCTTCATGGCCCGCCACCCGGGTTGTCTCACCGCTCGCCCTCCTCCTACCTCCTCTGGGTCCTGCCCCCCCTTGGCCGCTCCCTTGCCCGCAAGACAGCTTTTCCCCTCTGGTGCCCCAACTACCACTTGGGGGGAGGACTCCACCCACGACAAGGACATGGAACTGTAAATAAGAGCACAACCAGCGCCCTCATTATCAGAGGCTTCACTACGTTCTCACTGCCCCCCTGGTGCCTTCGTTCCTGAGCTTTCCTTCGTCCAACATAATTGTCTTGGTAGCAGTTATGTTTTTCATACTTTGTTTTCGTTTTTTACCTCTGCGATGAATTCCCCTCATGTTGTTGCTTTGCAAGATGTTCCTTTGTTTAAGGGCCCCCGCTTGGGTCCGAGCTCCTATAAATGTTTCTCCCTCCTATTTCTTCTGAGTACAAGACACGGGTTGCTGTTTATGTTTCTGAGCAGTTGTGTTCTGTTGTTTCTGTTCTTCCCATGTTTTTTGGGCGGGGTGGCTATATGGGTGTAAACTTTCGTTCCTCCCATAGGGTCTTTGGTTCCCCTCACTTGTTGTTCCGCCTGTATAACTCATACACTACCGCCACGCGCGACGGGGCACTCCGCACTTTACCTCCTGGTCTTCACTTCCCTCAACACAAGTTCCCGACGCTTTCACTTGGGGACATTAATCTTCACCATCACCTCTCTGACCCCTTACGAGCCATCCCCCACTCAGAGCGGTCGATTTCTGAACTCTACTTCACTATGTCCTCTACCAACTCCTTCTCCCTACTCAATAGCCCTGCCATATACACCAGGTTCCCCTTTAATAATCTGTCCAGGCCCTCCGTCTTGGATCTTGCTTTCGCCAACCACAGCCTCCTTCCTTACTTTCAATCTGGGAACATCTCCCTTCCCTCCACAGGTTCCGACCAAGTTTCTATTTCCATTTCCTTTGAACAATTGTCCAGGTCGGTCCCCCCCCCGGCCCAGCTGGAAAGCTACCGACTGGTCCACTGTTGCCCAAATTCTTCAGTCCATTGCTGTCCCCCCGGCTCCCTCCTTCCCTACATCGTCCTCTCTCGCCTCGTGGTTCGACTCGAGTCTGGCCTCTATTATCACTACGGTGCTGTCAGCTACTCCCACTAAACGCCCTTCCTCCTACGCGAATCCTTGGTGGTCTCCCAACCTTTCAAGCCTACGGTGAATCTACCACCACTCTTCCCACTTCTTCTGTAATGGTTCGGCCACGCGGTGGGAGCTGACCCAGGCTCGCAACTCCTACTTCAAGGCGATCAAGAAAGCCAAGGCCACCTCCCGGGACCAGTTCCTCTCGTCTGCAGACTGGCACTCCATCTGGAACGCCAAGACATTCGCTTACGGCTGAGCTCCTGAACGCTTCCCATCCCTCCCCAATGCCACCACCCCCCTAGAGATCAACTCGGCTCTCATCGCACATTTTTTCACCCTTCCCCCTCCTCCTCCTCCTCCTTCTGTCCTCCTCCCTCCCTTACCTGGTGTCCCCCCCGTCACTTAGGAAGAAGTCTCCCTTGTCCTCCGCCGGTCCTCCTCCTCTTCTGCCCCTGGCCCCGACACAATCCCGTATGGGGTCTGTAAAAATATCCATCGGGCCAATTAGGATCTACTCCCATTGCTTCTTACCCCCCTCCGCTTGCATGGCTTTCACCCCTCCTCCTTAAAGAAGGCTAACGACATCGTCCTCGATAAACCTGGCAATCCTGATTATTCCACCCCGTCTTCGTTCCGCATCAGTGTCCTCCTTGAAACGGTCTCGAAGATCTTGGAAAGAATCGTGGCGTACCGCCTTGCAGCCTTCTCTTACTCTACCCCCCTCCTCAACCTCCACCAATGTGGCTCGCTGGCTGGGCTCAGCTGCTATGATACAGTGGCCACCCTCCAACACAAAGTCCACCTCCTCCAGACCACCAGCCTTAAGGTCTCCTCCCTCTTCCTCGACATAAAAGGTGGGTTCGACAACGTCAGCTCCAACCAACTTCGCACTGTGCTCCGCCGATTCTCCATCCCTAAATACATGGTCTCCTGGATCTCCTCTATTCTCACCTCCCGCCAGTGGCGTCTCGTTTTTCAAGGCGCTCCAGGGATATTCTCACCTTTGTCGGTGGGAACCCCCCAGGGCTCCCCAATTTCCCCTCTTTTGTTTGTTATTTATGTTTCTCGCCTTCACATCTCCATACCCCGTGGTGTTGTTATTTCTTATGTTGATGATTTTTCCATCACGGTTGGTTCTTCCTCTACCCGCTCCAACATCAGGCTCCTACAGCGCGCCTTCCTCAACCTCAGCAACAGTGCAGCCCCTCCGGGAGTCTTCTTCTCGGTTCCCGAAACTGAGCTTATTCATTGGCGCACTTCCAGGGACCGCAATCCCGTCTGCCACGCCCCAATTTCAATCAACTCCCTTCTGTTCAGTCCAACCGCAGAGCTGCACTGGCTCGGCTATTGGCTCACTCCCTCCTTGAAAACCTCCGCACATTTCCAGCGCCGCCTGGCCCTGGCTCGGGCTTTCTTCGCACTAGTCTAGCGACTCAGCCCCGCTGGCAAAGGTCTTTCTCCCTGGTGTTGTCGGAAACTGGCTGTTGGACTTCTCTTTCCTGTCCTCCCCTACGGCACTGATCTCCTTATCCCCAACGCCACCATCCTCCACAAACTTAACTCCTTCTGGCACGAGGTCCTTCGATAGATCACCAACTGTTTCAGGGGTAACGCCCACGCGATCCTCTACCGTGAGGCTTCCCTCCCCGGATCTCCCTAGCGATGCAGCATAAAAGAAAGCTAGCTGCCATCTGCGTACCTTGTTCCACGCCCCATGTTAACCCTGCGGCTGCCACCCTCGATCCACATGTCCCTACTTGGGACGCCTGGCGCGCCCCTTCACACCGTCACCTACTGGCCCCTCTGCGTGGTTCCTACCGTCCCCGCCTCTGGTCCACTGCCTGCTCTCCTTTCCGTCGCCATCTCCCCCACGACGCCGTCGCCTTCTCCATCGAAGAACTTCTGCCCGAAAGACTCCCCCTGGCCTCCCCTCACCTACTACTTCCCTGCCCGTACGATCCGGCGGGTGCTCCACCGTATGGCTCCCTTAAGTCCAAGGTTGTCCCCTCCACCTTCGCCTGCTGGGCTGCCTTGTCACCCCCACCCACCTATAAGTACCCTCCTTCTTTCGCTCCTCACGCCTTCATGCGTTTGCCCAAATTCTCAGCTGGCCGTCTTCATCAAATGAGCGCCTGCAAGAGCTACCTGGCTGCCCAGACCTTTTGGTCCAACCGTGACACCTCCACCCGTTGCCCCTTCTGCGAGGAAACAGAGGAGACCTTCGATCACACTATCCTTCACTGCCTGGCTAAGGCCCAGGAAAGAGCATCCCACCTTCAAGATATCTCTAGTCTGGCGCCAGAAGCCTCCGTTTGGTCCTCGGCCCCCCATATTATCAACTTGGCACGATATATTTCTGCCACGGCCACTGGGTTCCCGCCCAGCATGCGTTCCGTGATCTCTGCCTCCCCACCTGTGTCGCCTCCACCTGGCTCGCCGGTGCCCTTGTCCTCCTCCCCTGCCTCCTCTTCCTGAGGCCTTGGGGGTTTATTTTTCCAGCTTGTCTTTACTTGCTTCCTGTCATTGTTGTTGGATGCCCATGGCGTCCGCTATGGGTGGTGATTATGATGATGGGTTTCTTTACTTATAACCCTCCTTGTACTGGGCTGTTGTTTTGGTTTGAGGTTACATTGCTTTTTACGTTAGTCATCTTTGGCGATGCTGGGGATTTTGTTTTCCCATATTGAAGGATTGGTTGTGTTATTTGAGTTTTATTATTTCATTTGTTACTGCGTTGGAATTAAGGCTTTTTGTATGCCATAGCGCGAGCTGCATGTACATTTTTGGGCCAGAATCAATAAACATATGATGGAAAAAGAAAAAAAAAAAAAAAAGAAAAAAAAGTTGATCTTGATAGTACATGCACCAGCTCCGTTACAACCACATTGATTAAAAAAACCACACCAAGTTTTCTGCCAAGACCAGCTCTCATTGGCCGGAAGGCTTTTCTCACAGCCTCGCTCTTTACCCTGCTCTGGTAAAACTTTTTCTTCACTCTTTGCTTTCATTGTTTGCCCAGCCTGCCATGTCAGGCCAACCTGCCCCTCTCGTCCCTCCTGGCCCTGGCCCTCAACGCACCGCCTCCTCTCGCAATATCCTGCGGTCCAACCCTATCGGCTCTTGAGCCCCTACTCCTGTCCTCGCCCCCTCCCATGAGGACCAGTCAATCTGCTGCTCTGCTGCTCTGCTGCTGAGGCTGCAGAGTCGCTCTCCCTCGACCCTGCAACCTTCCCCACTCTGTTCACTCCGCCTTCCTCCTCCGATGATCGTTCCGACGGTGAGAGACATATCCTCCCAGTTTTGGCCGCCCTGGTCACCAAAATTTACCTCCTCACGTCGGAGATGACCGTTTTGAAAGCCCATGTTCCTCCTCCTATTCCAGCCTCCTGCCAGGCTGACCCTTCGATCACTACTGCTCTACGAGATCTTTCCTCCAAAGTCATCTCCCTGGCCGCACGGCCCCCTCCCGTCCCCAGTGCCTCCAGTAGCTCAGTCCCTCCCTCTCCCCCGCCCCCCAAGAAGAAACCTCTCCGTGTCCTCTCTCGCAAAGGCAACCTCACGGTCTGTAACGCGGGCTCCCTGGGGGAAGAGGGATCCCAAGGATCCGGCCATATCGCAGCTTTCTTCGTACGCAAAGTGAAGAACAAATATGTAAGAGAGAAAACCTTAACGGTGAAAACTTAATATCTTTAAGCGGCAGCTTTACTCATAAAGTTCTTGAGAGAATAGTTGATCGTCTTAGGAGGAGAGGTCTCGCATATACTTAACTAGAATTATATTGCCAGCTCCTCTCCATTACTCCTAAGCTCACCACTATCACGAGCATGCCCATCTCTTCTGAGCCTGGGGCTAACATTCCACCGAATGTTTGCCGGCTCTGCTAGTTCATTATCCGACGTGAAGGGTTAATGCTGTATCCTGATACATGCAATCAACTGCAGGAGAAAACTCTTCATATCGCTGTCCTGTTAGTGGCGAACTAACAGGTTACTGATGAGCTAGTCTAATATCAAACTCACTTGCGTATTTGTATTCGTCTATGCAAGTCTCGTAGAGAACCGCTCAATGGTGCCATTACATTTGGCAAATCTATCGTCTTCTACTGTCTTCAATACGATAGCTTGGTCTATGGACTCCTGTGATGAGATACTTAAGTCATTGGCTTATACGGGCGCTACCAGTAGCCACTGACGATAAACACCTCAATGAAGACAAGACTACTACGATCTAGAGCTCGCTAACAACCTCCAGATATCTTATAGTCTTTTGGAGACATACGGGAGTCGAAGGTCTACCACTTAACCGGAAGCCTCCAGGGCTTCTGGTATGCCTTTCATACGTACCACCGTATACTTATAAGGATCAGTGGTGTAGGCACCCAAGAATCACTTCTCTTGTAACCATTCGATCGCCCCATGCCCCCTCATATATCCTGCGAACAGCTTCCGGTCGGATGGACGGTGACAACCAGTACGGTAGTACGCCGCCGTCTTAAAACATAGGCTTTTACTAGTAAACCAGCAACTTCCCTACAGTTGATACATGACGCATTGTCTGTACATCGGGGCCAGAGGGGGTGTTGCACTCTGATTTCTCAATGTACGCCCAAGGCAAGATTTTCTTCGCTTCGTAGCTCAACAGGGGATTACCCGATTGAGCCCAGATTCGAAACTCCTTTATAATCTTGTGTAACAAACAATCCTATGACTTTTCCTGAAACTTTACGTAACCGTTTACGCTTAAGGTAGGGTAACTCCTATCCAAAGGTATAGTAACCTGTTTACCAAGGAAGGGTAACTATACTCCCTAAGGTGGGGTAACTACCTGCCTTAGGTAGGGTAACTCGCCGGAACTCTCGAAGACCTTCCCCGCTCGCAGCGTAAGCTTTCCTACCTACCCGGTATATCTTTTCTCATTCACCGTCTCAGCATTACCATTTGCTTAGTCCACATGGTAACACTTTGGTAGAGTCACTTGACTAGCCTAACCATAACCATTCCAGGCTCCGGCATGGGATAAGACTAAGTCTACTGTAAGATCCAGCAGGGTCGGTACACGGTCCCCTCGGCTGATTTCCCGTTCCTTGTCTCTGGCCAGTGGTAAGGTTCCCCAGATGCCTACGCCAGAGACAATAACGATTCCCATGAGGCCCATATTTTCTTTGCCTTTGTTAACCCCGGTGGCTGTGAAGCCTCCAAAATACCGAAGAAGGAACTGTTCCCCACTCCTATCCGCCAGCGCTTTGTCCCCGGTCCTCCTCCGGGTTACACCATTGCCCCCTCATCCGTCCCGCCCAAGTACGATAGCTGGCCCCAGGTTGCAAGTTCGTCCAGGAAGACGGGCAAGCGTGCCACTGCTGCTCAGGTTGCATTTGCATCGGTCTCTGGAGACAGTGAGATGCACAAGCCCCCCTCCCCCGCTGCCCCGAGCCGAACGTCGGTTCTATGCCCCCCACCTCCATCCGGCTTCCTTTGCCCACCGCTTGAACATGTTCGCTGCTCTTCCTGACATCGTCGCCTCAGTACTACGGTCGGCTGGCTGCAGTCTTCCAGTCGCCATCTCCTCTTCCGTTAATGTTAATGGTGCGGTGACCCTGACCGCCAACCCCAGGACCCCGTCCTCAGGCTACGTCCCTTTTTTCCCTGCCCTCTCTAAAAAGCTTAACCAGTCCTTCACGGTAGGAGAGAACCCATTCCAGGAATTCCGAACTACCCCTCTCTTTACCGATGTCCTCATTCACAACCTTCCCCTCTCCATGCTCCCAGCCGACCCTGCGGATCTGTATCCTAAAATGCACAACTCTCTTCTCAACTCCATTGACGTCTCCATCCTCTCGGCTCGCACCCTCCAATGAGACCAAGCCCTCCGCCAATCCAAAAACACCACCTCAGTCGTCGTCTCTGTCCTTCCTCAGGACCTACACCTTCTAAGGCCCAACCTCCACCACAATGGGTCCAAGATCCGCCTATTCAATCGCATGAGGAACGTCACCCTCGCTCACCCCGCCTCCCGCGATACCCAATGCCACCAATACTACTGCTTCGGCCACTCAAAACCCCTTTGCAAGGAAGACCACCATACATGCCCCACCTGCGCGAAGCCCCACTCCAGGGCTCAGCATAGGTGTGCAAAGGATATGTGCCCCAAACAAGGGAACCTCAAGGTGGTCCCTGACAGCTGCACCGCAACTCCTTCACTCTGCATCAACTGCAATAATGAACACCTGGCAACCTCTCCCACCTGTCCGACAAGAGCTGCCCTGAAGGACGCCCCCAGCTCCCCCGGGATCAGGTCATTCCTGACGCCCCTCAGCAGAGGCCCCCCTCGTTCAACCCCGTTACCCCTCAACACCAACCCTCTTCGTCCCAAGTCCCCTTGAACCCGGCCCAGCAGGTCCCCGATGATAGCCTCTTCATGGCCCGACACCTAAGCCTACTCACCGCTCGCCCTCTTCCTTCCTCCTCAGGTTCCCGGCCCACCTTGGCCGCCCCCTTGCCCGCAAGACAGCTCTTCCCCTCCGGTGCCCCAACTACCAATTGGCGAGAGGATTCTACCCACGACAATGACATGAAACTGTAAATGAGAGCACAACCTGCGCCCTCATTGTCAGATGCTTCACCACATCCGCACTTGCCCCCTGGTGCTTCGGTTCCTGAGCTCTCCCTTCTTCAGCATAATTGACTTGGTAGCAGTTATGTTTTTCTTACTTTGTTTTCGTTTTTTACCTCTACGAAGAATCTCCCTCTGGTTATTGCTTTGCAAGATATTCCTTTGTTCAAGGGCCCCCCTTTGGGTGCAAGCTCTTATAAATGTTTTTGTCCCCCCACTTCCTCGGCCTACAAGACGCGCATGGCTGTCTACGTATCTGAGAGGTTGATTTGAGTTGTTTCTATTCTTCCACTGTTTTTTGGGCGTGGCGACTACATGGATGTTAACTTTCGCTCCCCCCAAGGGGTGTTTGGGTCCTTCCACATGCTGTTCCGCCTGTACAACTCTTACTCTACTGCCACCCGCAACGGGGCACTCCGCACTTTATCTCCTGATCTTCTCTTCCCCCAACATCAGTTCCCTACTCTGTCGCTCGGGGCCTTTAACCTTCACCACCACCTCCGCGACCCCTTACGGGCTATCCCACACTCAGAACTTTCAATCTCTGAACCTCACTTCACTAAAGCCTCCGCCAATGCCTTCTCCCACCTCAATATCTTTGGTGTTTACACCAGATTTCCTTTCGACAACGTATCCAGGCCCTCCATTCTGGACCTTGCCATTGCCAACCACAGCCTCCTTCCTTACTCTCATTCTTGGAACATGTTTCTTCCCTCCACAGGCTCTGACCATGTTGCTATTTCGGTTTCCTTTGGACAACTTTCTAGGTCTGTCCCCCCCCCGGGACCCAAATGGAAAGCCACCGACTGGTCCACTGTTGCCCCAATTCTTCAGACTGTTGCCATCCCCCCAGCCCCCTCCTTCCCCACCTCATCCTCGCTCACCGCATGGTTCGACTCCAGTCTGGCCTCTATTACCACCCGGGTGCTTTCAGACACTCCCACCAAACGCCCTTCCTCCTACTCGAAGCCCTGGTCGTCTCCCAACCTCTAAAGCCTTCGGCGCATCCACCACCACGCCTCTTGCAGCTGCCGTAATGGTCCCACCACGCGGTGGGAGCTGTCCCAGGCTCGCAACTCCTACTTTAAGGCGATCAAGAATGCCAAGGCCACCCACTGGGACCAGTTCCTCTCGTCTGCGGAGTGGCGCTCCATTTGGAAGGCCAAGAAATTTGCATACACTCGGGCTCCTGAACGCTTCCCATCCCTCCCCAATGCCACCACCCCCCTAGAGATCAACTCAGCCCTCATCACACATTTTTTCCCCCTTCCCCCGCCTCCCCCTTCTCCTTCTGTCCTCCTCCCTCCCCTTCCAGATGTCCCCCCTGTCACTCAGGAGAAAGTCTATCTCGTCCTTTGCCGTTCCTCCTCCTCGTCTGCCCCTGGCCCCGTCACAATCCCACATGGGGTCTGGAAAGATATCTACAGGGCCAACAAGGATCTTCTACCATCACTTCTCACCCCCCTCCTCCTGCATGGATTTCACCCCTCTTCCTTCAATAAGGCAAATGGCATCGTCCTCGACAAACCTGGCAAGACTGATTAATCCACCCCGGCTTCGTTTCGCATCATTGTCCTCCTTGAAACGGTCTCGAAGATCTTGGAAAGAATTAGGGCGGATCGGCTTACTGCCTTCTCTCGCTCCACCAACGTGGCTCATTAGCTGGGCTCAGCTGTTATGACGCAGTGGCCACCCTCCAACATGAAGACCGCCTTCTCCAGACCACTGCCCTTAAGGTCTCCTCCCTCTTCCCCGACATTAAGGGTGGGTTCGACAACGTCAACTTCAACCAGCTTTGCACTATGCTCCGCCGTTTCTCCACTCCCAAGTATATGGTCTCCTGGATCTCGTCGTTTCTCACGTCGCGGCAACGCCGCCTCATTTTCCAAGGAGCCGCGCGGATTTTCTCGCCTGTGTCATTAGGGACCCCACAGGACTCCCCCATTTCTCCTCTCTTGTTTGTCATATATGTCTCTCACATTCATATCTCCATCCCCCGTAGTGTGGTAATCTCCTATGTTGATGATTTCTCCGTCACGGTGGGCTCCTCCTTCTACCGCTCCAACATCAGGCTTCTTCAACGTGCCTTCCTCACCCTCAGCAGTCGTGTAGCCCCCCTGGGTGTCTCCTTCTCGGTTCCTAAAACTGACCTTATCCATTGGCGAACTTCCAGGGACCGCAAACCCGTCTGCCATGCCCCCATTTCAATCAACTACCTTCTTTTCAGTCCAACCGCAGAACTCCGATGGCGCGGATGCTGGCTCACCCCCTTCCTGGAAACTTCCTCGTACTTCCACCGCCGCCTGGCCCTGGCCTGGGCTTCTTTCGCACTCGTCAAGGGGCTTAACCCCGCCGGGGAGGGCCTTTCCCCCTGCTGCTGTCGGAAACTCGCTGTTGGGCTTCTATTCTCAATCCTCACCTATGGCGATGACCTCCTTATTCCCAACGCCACTATCCTTTGCAAGCTGGACTCCATCTGGCACGAGGTCCTTCGCTGGATCACCAACTGTTTTAGGGCCACCGCCCCCACTATCCTCTACCGTGAGGCTTCCCTCCCCCCTATCTTCCTGGCTCTGCAGCATAAGAGAACGCTGGCTGCCCTCTGACTCCTTTACTCTCCGCCCCACATCAACCCTGAATCTGCACACCTGGATCCGCGTGTCCCCACCTGGGACCCCTGGCGCACCCCCTCACACCGTCGCCTCCTCGTCCCTCTGCGTGGGTCTTATCGTCCCCGCCTCGGGTCCACCGCCCCCTCTCCTTTCCGTTGTCACCTCTCCCTCGACGCCATTGCCTTCCCTGTCAAAGACCTTCTGCCTGACAAGCTCCCGCTGGCCTCTCCTCATCTATTACTTCCCCGCCCGTACGATCCGGCACGAGCCCCACCCTATGGCTCCCTGAAATCCAAGATTGTGGCCTCCACCCTCGCTCCCTGGGCTACTCTGTCACCCCCCCCCTCTTACAAGTTCCCCCCCTCCTTTACTCCTCCCGCCTTCATGGGTTTGCCTAAGTTCTTTGCTGGCCGTCTCCACCAGATGAGGGCTGGAAAGAGCTACCTCGCTGCCCACACCTCCTGGTCCAATCATGATGCCTCTACCAGGTGCTCCTTTTGTGAGGAAATAGGCGACACCTTTGATCACACTATCCTTCACTGCCTGGCTAAGCCTCAGGAAAGAGCATCCCACTTTCAGGGTATCTCTAGTCTGGCTCCTGAAGCCCCCGCTTGGTCCTCGGGCCCCCTCATCATCAATTTGGCCCACTACATTTCCGCCACGGCCACTGGGTTCCCACCCAGCATGCGTCCTGTCTTATCTGCCTCTCCACCTGCGGTGCCTCTGCCTGGCTCGCCGGTGCCCTTGTCCTCCTCCCCTGCCTCCTCTTCCTGAGGCCTTAAGGGTTTATTCTTCCAATTTGTCTTTACTTGCTTGCTGTTATTGTTTTTGGATGCCCCTGGCGTCGGCTTTGGGTGGTGATTATGATGATAGGTTTCTTTACTTATAAATTTTCTTAGTTTGCGCTGTTGTTTTGAATTTGGGATTTTCTTTACTATTGACGTTAGTCATCGTTGGCGATGCTAGGGATTTTGTTTTCCCTCTTCGAAGCAATGGTTGCGTTATTTGAGTTTTGTTATTTCATTTGTTACTGCATTGCAATTAAGGCTTTTTGTATGCCATCGCGCGAGCTGCATGTACACTTTTGGGCCAGAATCAATGAACATATGATGGAAAAGAGAAAAAAGAAAAAAAAAGAGCTTGATAGTCCATGCTCTGTCTCCAGTACAACCACAGCAATTAAAAAAAAGACACCTAGTTTTCTGCCGAGACAAGTCCTCATTGGCCGGAAGGCTTTTCTCACAGCCTCGCTCTTTACCCTGCTCGGGTAAAACTTTCTCTCCTCCCCTTGCTCTCAGTGTTTGCCCTGCCTACTATGTCAGGCCAACCTGCCCCCCCCGTCCCTCCTAGCCCAGGCCCTCAACGCACCGCCTCCTCTCGCAACAACCTGAGGTCCAACCCCATCGGCTCTCAGGCCCCCACTCCAGTCCTCGCCCCCTCTCAAGAGGACCAATCCATCTGCCGCTCTGTTGCGGAGGCCGCGGAGTCTCTAATCCTTGATCCCGCAACTTTTCCCCCACTGTTCACTTCTCCCGCCTCCTCTGATGATCTTTTTGATGGTGCAAGACGTATCCTTCCGGCTCTTGCTGCCCTGGTCACCAAAGTTCACCTCCTCACGTCGGAGATGGCCCTCCTGAAAGCCAGTGTCCCTCAACCACCTGTTCCCGCTGCCTCTCAGGCTGACCCTCTGATCACTGCTGCCCTTCGGGATCTGTCATCCAAGGTCACCTCCCTAGCCGCAGGGCCCCCTCCCGTCCCCCGCGCCCTCCGTGGCTCGGTCCCTCCTCCTCCCCCTCCACCCAAGAGGAAACCCCTGCTCATCCTTTCTCACCAAGGCAACCTCATGGTCCCTTCACCCGACTTCCTGATCCTTGTCTCAGGCCACTGGTACGGCTCTCCAGAAACCTACGCCAGAGATAATAAAGATTCCTGTGAGGCCGATAGTTTCTGCGGCTCCGTTAATCCCAGCGGTGGGGAAGTATCTAAAGTCCTCAAAAAGGGACGGTTCCCCACCCCATTTTTTTCTTTTTTTCTTTTTTTTTTTTTTCCATCATATGTTTATTGATTCTGGCCCATAAACGTACATACAGCTCACGCTATGGCATACAAAAAGCCATAATTCCAACGCAGTAACAAATGAAATAACAAAACTCAAATAACGCAACCAATCCTTCAAAACGGGAAAACAAAATCCCTGGTATCGCCAACGATGACTAACGTGAAAAGTAAAGTGGTTAAACCTCAAACCAAAACAACAGCCCAGCCCAAGGAGAATCATAGGGAAGGAAATACATCATCATAGTCATCACCCATAGCCGACGCCATGAGCATCCAACAACAATAACAGCAAGCAAGTAAGGACAAGCCAAAAAAGTAAACCTTCGAGGCCTCAAGAAGAGGAGGCAGGGGAGGAGGACAAGGGCACCGGCGAGCCATGTTGAGGCGACGCAGGTGGGGAGCCGGTAATCACGGGAGGCATACTGGGCGGAAAGCCAGTGGCCGTGGCGGAAATGTATCGGGCCAAGTTGATAATAAGGGGGGCCGAGGACCAAACGGGGGCATCAGGCGCCAGACTGGAGATACCCTGAAGGTGGGATGCTCTTTCCTGGGCCCTAGCCGGGCAGCGAAGGATAGCGTGATCGAAGGTCTCATCTGTTTCCTCGCAGAAGGGGCACAGGGTAGAGGCGTCACGGTTGGACAAAGAGGTGTGGGCAGCCAAGTAGCTCTTGCCGGCCCTCATTTGATGAAGACGGCCAGCTGAGAACTTGGGCAAACCCATGAATGCGTGGGGAGTAAAGGAAGAAAGGCACTTGTAGGAGGTGGGTGGCGGCAAGTCAGCCGAAGAAGCGAAGGTGGAGGCGACAACCTTGGACTTAAGTGAGCCATACGGTGGATCACCCGCCGGATCGTACTGGCGGGGAAGAAGTAGGTGAGGGGAGGCCAGGGGGAGCCTGTCAGGCAGAAGATCTTTGATAGAGAAGGCGATGGCGTTGAGGGGGAGATGGCGACGCAAGGGAGAGGGGGCAGTGGACCAGAGGCGGGGACGATAGCAACTACGCGGAGGGGCCAGGAGGTGACAGTGTGAGGGGGCGCGCCAGGAGTCCCACATAGGGACACGCGGATCGAGGCGGGCAGACACGGGATTGACAAGGGGCGGGGAGCAGAGTAGGCGGAGGGTAGCCAGCTTTCTTTTATGCTGCAATGCTAGGGAGATCGGGGGGAGGGAAGCCTCGCGGTAGATGATGGCCAGGGCGGTAGCCCTGAAACAGTTAGTGATCCAACGAAGGACCTCATGCCAGAAGAAGTTAAGCTTGCAGATGGTGGCGTTGGGGATAAGAAGATCCGCGCCGTAGGTGAGGACAGGAAAGAGAAGTCCAACCGCGAGTTTACGACAGCACCAGGGAGAGAGACCTTTCCCAGCAGGACTGAGCTGCTTGACCAGTGCGAAGGAGGCCCAGGCTAGGGCCAGGCGGCGGTGAAAGTCTGTGGAGGTTTCTAGGGATGGGGTGCGCCAGTTGCCGTGCCAACGCAGCTCTGCAGTTGGGCTGAATAGAAGACAATTAATCGAGATTGGGGCCTGGCAGACGGGATTACGGTCCCTGGAAGTGCGCCAATGAATAAGCTCAGTTTTATGGACCGAGAAGGAGACACCCAGGGGGGCTGCACGATTGCTGAGGGTGAGGAAGGCGCGCTGTAGGAGCCTGATGTTGGACCGGTTAGAGGAAGAACCAACCGTGATGGAAAAATCATCAACATAAGAAATAACAACACCACGGGGTATGGAGATGTAAAGGTGAGAAACATAAATAACAAACAAAAGACGGGAAATTGGGGAGCCCTGGGGGGTTCCCACCGACACGGGTGAGAATATCCCTGGCGCGCCTTGGAAGACGAGACGGCACTGGCGTGAGGTGAGAAAGGAGGAGATCCAGGAGAGCATATATCTAGGAGTGGAGAAGCGGCGGAGCATGGTGCAAAGTTGGTTTGTGTTGACGTTGTCGAACCTACCCTTTATGTCGAGGAAGAGGGGGGAGACCTTAGGGCCGGTGGTCTGGAGGAGGCTGACTTCGTGTTGGAGGGTGGCCACTGCGTCGTAGCAGCTGATCCCAGCCAGCGAGCCACATTGGTGGAGGTTGAGGAGGGGGGTAGAACGAGAGAAGGCTGCCAGGCGGTACGCCACAATTCTTTCCAAGATCTTAGGGACCGTTTCTAAGAGGACAATGATGCGGAACGAAGCTGGGGTGGAATAGTCAGGCTTGCCCGGTTTATCGAGGACGATGCCGTTTGCCTTCTTTAAGGAGGACGGGTGGTAGCCGTGCAAGAGGAGAAGAGTGAGAAATGATGGGAGGAGACCCATGTTGGCGCGATGGATATTTTTCCAGACCCCATACGGGATTGTGTCGGGGCCAGGGGCAGACGAGGAGGAGGAGCGGCGGAGGACGAGGGAGACTTCTTCCTGAGTCACAGGGGGGACGTCAGGTAAGGGAGGGAGAAGGACAGACGGAGGAGGTGGAGGAGGGGGAAGGGGGAAAAAGTATGTGATGAGAGCCCTGTTAATCTCCAGGGGGGTGGTAGTGTTGGGAAGGGAGGGGAAGCGTTGCGGGGCCCGGCCATCCGCAAACTTCTTAGCATTCCAGATAGAGCGCGAGTCTGCAGTCGAAAGGAACTGGTCCCAGTGGGAGGCCTTGGCCTTCCTGATGGCCTTAAAGTAGGAGTTGCGAGCCTGTGTCAATTCCCAGCGAGTAGCAGAGCCATTGCGGAAGCTACGAGAGGCTTGATGGTGAATGCGCCAAAGGCGCGAGAGGTTGGGGGACCACCAAGGCTTCGAGTAGGAGGATGTGCGTTTGGAGGGAGTCACCGATATCACCCGGGTGGTAATAGAGGCTAGACTTGAGTCGAACCATGAGGCGAGCGAGGAAGAGGTGGGGAAGGAGGGAGCCGGAGTGATGATAAGAGACTGAAGAATAGGGGCAACAGCGGACCAGTCGGTGGCTTTCCAGTTGGGCCTATGGGGGGGGACCGACCTGGACAGATGACCAAAGGAGACTGAAATGGCGACATGGTCAGAACCTTTGGAGGGAAGGGAGGTGTTCCAAGCGTGGAAATAGGGAAGAAGGCTGTGGTTGGCGAAAGTAAGATCCAAGACGGAGGGCCTGGACAGGTTATCAAAGGGGAACCTGGTGAATACGCCAGGGCAGTTGTGGAGGGAGAATGCGTTGGCGGAGGCCATGGTGAAGTAGGGCTCAGAAATCGACAGCTCTGAGTGGGGGATGGCCCTTAGGGGGTCGGAGAGGTGATGATGGAGGTTAAAGTCCCCGAACGAGAGCGTCGGGAACTGATGCTGGGGGAAAAGAAGATCAGGAGATAAAGTGCGGGGTGCCCCGCTACGGGTGGCGGTAGAGTAGGAATTATAGAGGCGAAACAACAAATGAGCGGAACCAAACACCCCCTGGGGGGAGCGGAAGTTCACGCCCATATAGTCACCTCCTCCAAAAAACAAAGGAAGAACAGAAACAACAGAACACAGCTGCGGTTCCCCACCCCATGCAGTCAGCACTTTGTTCCTGGCCCTCCCCCAGGTTACTCAATTGCTCTCTTCTCTCCCCTGCCCAAGTCCGACAGCTGGACCCAAGTGGCCAGTTCGTCCAAGAAGGCGGGCAAGCTTGCCACCGTGGCTCAGGTTCCTTCTGCATCGGCCTCTAGGGACAGCGTGATGGACCAGCCACCCCCCCCCTCGCTACATACTGCCCAACGTCGGTTCTATGCCCCCCGCCTCCATCGCACTTCCTTTGTCGACCCCCTGAACATGTCTGCTGCCCTTCCTGACATCATTGCCTCGGTACTACGGTATGCTGGCTGTACCCCCCCTGTCTCCTTCTCCGCTTCCATTAACGTTAGTGGTGCGGTGAACCAAACCGCTAACCCCGGGACCCCATCGTCAGCATCCGCCCCCTTCTTCCCTGCCCTTTCCAAAAAACTCAGCCAGTCCTTCCCGGTAGGAGAGAACCGATTTCAGGAATTCCGCACAACGCCTCTCTTTACCGATGTCCTAATCCACAACCTCCCCCTCTCCATGCACCCAGCCGACCCTGCGGAGCTGTTCACTAAACTGCACGACTCCCTTCTCAACTCCATCGACCTCTCCATCCTTTCGGCTCGCTTCCTCCAACGGGACCAGGCCCTCCGCGAATCCAAAAATACCACCTCCGTTGTCGTCTCAGTTCTCGCGGAGGATCTTCACCTTCTCGGGCCCGAACTCCACCATGATGGGTCCAAGATTCGCATATTCAATCGCATGAGGAACGTGCACCTTGCTCACCCCACCTGCAGTGATACTCAATGCCGCTAATTCTACCGCTTCGGCCATTCTAAACCTCTCTGCAAAGAAGACCACCACACATGCCCCGTCTGTGCGAAGCCCCACTCCAAGGCTAACCATAGGTGGTCAAACGATATGTGCCCCAAACAGGGCAACTTCAAGGTGGTCCCAGACTGCTGCACTGCAACTCCTTCACTCTGCACCAACTGCAACGACAAACACCCCGCAACTTCTCCTACCTGCCCAACAAGGATTGCCCTGAAAGAAGCTGCCCGACTTCCCAAGGACCAGGTGATCCCTGATGCCACTCGGCAAAGACCCGCCTCGACCGACCCCGTCACTCCTCAACAAGGACCCTCCTCGTCCCAACCCCCCCTAAACACGGCCCAGCAGGTTGCCAATGATAGCCTCTTCATGGCTCGACACCTAACCCAACACACAGCTCACCCTCTTCCTACCTCCTCTGGTTCCCGCCCCCCCCTGGCCGCTCCCATGCCCGCAAGACAGCTTTTCCCCCCTTGCGTCCCAACTACCAGTCGGGCGCAGGATTCTACCTGCAACAATGATATGGAACTGTAAATGATAGCCCAACCTGCGCCCTCATCATCAGATGCTTCACTACTTTCCCACTCACCCCTTGATGCTTCAGTTTCTGTTCTTTCCTTTGTTCAACATAATTGTCTTGGTAGCAGCTATTGTTTTCGTACTTTGTTTTCTTTCTTCACCTCTGTGAGAAATTCCGCACTTGGTGTTCCTCTGCAAGATGTTCCCTTGTTTAAGGGCCGCCCTCTGGGTGCAAGCTCTTGTAAGTGTCTTTTCCCCCCTGCTTCCTCTGAGTACAAGACGTGGGTGGCTGTTTATGTTTCTGAGCAGTTGTGTTCTGTTGTTTCTGTTCTTCGCTTGTTTTTTGGGCAGATTGACTATATGGATGTGAACGTCCGCTCCCCCGAGGGGGTGTTTTGTTCGCCTCACTTGTTGCTCCACCTGTATAATTCCTACGCCACCGTCACCCGTAACAGGGCATTCCGCACTTTATCTCCTGATTTTCTCTTCCCACAACATCCGTTCCCTACGCTGTCGCTTGGGGACTTTAAGCTTCATCACCACCTCCCTGATCCCCTACGGGCCATCCCACACTCAGAGCGTTCGGTTTCTGAGCCCTACTTTACTATGGCTTCCGCCAACTCATTCTCCAACCTCAATTACCCTGGCGTCTATACCAGATTCCCCTTTGACAACCTATCCAGGCCCTCCGTTCTGGACCTAGCCTTCGCCAACCACAGCCTCCTTCCTTGCTTTCACTCTTGGAACACCTCCCATCCCTCCACAGGCTCCGACCAGGTTGCTATCTCCATTTGCTTTGGACAACTTTCCACGCATGCCCCCCCCCCTAGACCCAACCGGAAAGCCACCCACTGGTCCGCTGTTGCACCTATTCTTCAGTCCGTTGCCGTCCCTCCGGCTCCCTCCTTCCCCACCTCGTCCTCGCTCCCCTCGTGGTTTGACTCAAGTCTGTCCTCTACTACCACCTCGGTACTGTCAGTGACCCCCTCCAAACGCCCTCCTCCTACTCGAAGCCATGGTGGTCTCCCAACCTCTTAAGCCTTCGGCGCATCCACCACCACGCCTTCTGTAGCTTCCGCAATGGCTCTGCCACTCAGTGGGAGCTGACCCAGGCCCGCAACTCCTACTTCAAAGCAAACAAGAAAGCCAAGGCCTCTCATTGGGACCAATTCCTCTCGTCTGCAGACTCGCGCTCTATCTGCGATGCCAAGAGGTTCGCCTATGGCCGCACCCCTGATCGCTTCCCCTCTCGCCCCAATGCCACCACCCCCCTTGATATCAACTTGGCTCTCATCACACACTTCTTCCCCCTTCCCCCTTCCCCCTCCTCCCTCTCCTCTATTTGTCCTTCTCCCTCCCCTACCCGACATCCCCCCCCGTCACTCAAGAGGAAGTCTCGCTCGTCCTCTGCCGTTCCTCATCCTCGTCTGCCGCTGGCCCCGACACAATCCCGTGTGGGGTCTGGAAGAGTATCCACTGGGCCAACAAGGATCTCCTCCCATCGCCTCTCACCCCCCTCCTCCTGTATGGCTTTCACCCCTCTTCCTTAAAAAAGGTTAGCGGCATCATCCACGACTAACCTGGCAAGTCTGACTACTCCACCGCAGCTTCGTTCCGTATCATGGTTCTCCTAGAAATGGTCTAGAAGATCTTGGAATGAATCGTGGCGTACCGCCCAGTGGCCTTCTCTCGCTCTACCCGCCTCCTTAACTTCCACCAGTGTGGCTTGTTGGCTGGGCTCAGCTGCTATGACACAGTGGCCACCCTCCAACATAAAGTCCGCCTCCCCCAGACCACGGGCCTTAAGGTCTCATCCCTCTTCCACGACATAAAGGGTGGATTTGACAACATCAACTCCAACTAACTTTGCACTATGCTCTGCCATTTCTCCACCCCCAAGTATATGGTCTCCTGGATCTCCTCCCTTCTCAGCTCTTGGCAGTGCCGCCTTGTTTTCCAAGGCGCTCCGGGGATATTTTCACCCGTGTCTGTGGGAACCCACCAGGGATCCCCAATTTCTCCTCTCCTGTTCATTATATATGTGTCTCGCCTTCACATCTCTATCCTCATCGGGGTTGTTATCTCCTATGTCAATGATTTTTCCATCATGCTTGGCTCCTCCTCTTACCGCTCTAACATCAGGCTCTTACAGCGTACCTTCCTCACCCTCAGCAATCGTGCAGCCACCCTGGGAGTCTCCTTCTCGGTCCTGAAAATGGAGCTTATCCATTGGCGCACGTCCAGGCACCGTAATCCCGTCTGCTATGCCCCGATTTCAATCAACTGCATTCTGTTCAGCCCAACCGCAGAGCTGCGCTGGCTCTGCTACTGGCTCACCCCCTCCTTGGAAACCTCCGCACACTTCCACCGCCACCTGGCCCTGGCCTGGGCTTCCCCCTCACTTGTCAAGCGGCTCAGCCCCGCTTGGAAAGGTCTTTCCCCCTGGTGTTGTGGAAAACTCGCGGTCGGGCTTCTCTTCCCTGTCCTCACCTTTGGCACTGAACTCTTTACCCCCAACGCGACCATCCTCCACAAACTTGACTCCTTCTTGCACGACGTCCTTCGATGGGTCACAAACTGCTTCCGGGCTACTGCCCCCGCCATTCTCTACCTTGAGGCTTCCCTCCCCCCGATCTCCCTGGCATTGCAGCATTAAAGAAAGCTGGCTGCCCTCCGGCTACTTTACTCTCCGCCCCATGTCAAACCCGCTTCTGCGTGCCTCGAGCCGCGTCTCCTCACCGGGGATTCCTAGCGTGCCCCCTCACACCATCATCTACGGGCCCCTCTGCGTGGGTCCTATCGTCCCCGCCTCTGGTCCACTGCCCCCTCTCCTTTCCGCTGCCACCCCCCCGTTGACGCCATTGCTTTCTCTATCAACGACCTTCTGCCCGACAGACTCTCCATGGCCTCCCCTCACCTGCTACTTCCCCACCCATATGATCCGGCGGGAGCACCACCTTATGGCTCCCTCAAATCCAAGCTGCTCGCATCCACCTTCGCTTCCTCGGCTGCTCTGCCACCCCCCCCCTCCTACAAGTTCCCTCCCTCCTTTAGCCCCCACGCCTTCATGGGCTTGCCCAAGTTCTCGGCTGGCCGTCTTCATCAGATGAGGGCCGGCAAGAGCTACCTCTCTGCCCACACTTCTTGGTCCAATCATGATGCCTCTACCCTGTGCCCCTTTTGCGAGGAAACAGACAGGACCTTTGATCACGCTATCCTTTACTGTCCTGCGAAGGCCTAGGAAAGAGCTTCCCACGCTCAGGGTATCTCTGGTCTGGCGCCTGAAGCCCTCGTTTGGTCCTCGGCCCCCCTTATTATCAATTTGGCTCTATACATTTCCGCCACCCCCACTGGTTTCCACCCAGCATGCCTCGCATGATCTCTGCCTCCCCACCGGCGTCACCTCTGCCTGGCTCGCCGGTGCCCTTATCCTCTTCCCCTGCCTCCTCTTCCTGAGGCCTTAGGAGTTTATTCTTCCGATTTGTCTCTACTTGCTTGCTGTTATTGTTTATGGATGCCCACGCCGTCAGCGGTGGGTGGTGATTATGATGATGGGTTTCCTTACATATGACTTTCCTTGGTTTGGGCTGTTGTTTTGGGCTAAGGATTGCTTTACTTTTTATGTTAGTCATCGTTGGCGATGCTAGGGATTTTGTTTTCCCACATTGAAGGATTGGTTGCGTTATTTGAGTTTGGTTATTTTATTTGTTACTGCGTTGGAATTATGGCTTTTTGTATGCCATAGCGCGAGCTTCATGTATGTTTTTGGGCCAGAATTAATAAACATATGATGGTAAAAAAAAAAAAAAAAAAAAAAAAATTTGATCTTGATAGGACGATTTTGGGTTACCTGCAGGCCCAAAAACTGTGTAATAGGTCCTTAATCTGTCCTATGATATGTCGTAGAAAGCTGATCTTTCATCGTTATTATAATATGCATATCTTTAGTGAAGAGCAACAGATCAACAACGTAGAGAATGGCAATGATATGATCAGAGAAATAGAGGCTATAGTGGTCACTTGACCGTAACAAGCTTATGCTAGAGAAAAAGCTGTTGATATCATCATACCATGCCCCCGGCGCCTGTTCTAAGCCGTAGAGCGCTTTCCGGAGATGCAGTACTGGGTATTTTTCCACTGCCATTGGCAATATCCGAGTACTCATGGTAACCCTCCGGAATGGTCATGAATACTTCCTCTTTCAGTGCGGGATGAAGACATGCAGTTTTCACATCCTTTTGTCAAATCTCCCAATCGTACTGAGCAGCCAGTGTTAACAATACAAGAACAGTAACGAACTTTGCAACTGGTGCACAAGTTTTCTGAAAGTTAATGCCAGAAACCTGTTCAAATCCACGGATCACATGGTGCGCCCTGTATCGTGTAGAGCGATCTGCATTTGTTTTCAGTTTGAAGACTGACTTAGAACTGATGTTGCGCTTCTCTAAAGGTAGCTCAGCAAGCTCCTATGTGCTATTCCCAGTATGAGATGCAAACTCTTCCCTAATCGCCTTCTCCCAATTGCGATAAGTAGGTTGTTCCAATGCCTCTTGATACGTTTGAGGTTCCTCGCAAACACTTGCCCGTGCACCAAATGTTATACCATCCCATAACTAGACGGAAGGCGTCCTCGCTTGTGAGGACTTCCTATGAGCCAGAGGTTGATGGCCTGCTGGAGCCATGTTGTGAGAAATCTTGGGCTCAGCTTCCTCTGGTACCATACCGTTTAAGGAAATGGGCCTCGCCGTACTGTCGCTGGTGGGTATCAGGGATTAATTGGCTTCAATCACCGGAGTGGGCACATTGGTTTCCCCGACCCTCTTCTCTATAACCTCCGTAATCGTTCCACCAGAGGTATCAACAACCTCAGGACGATTTTACGGCACAAATTTGGACTATGTATTGTCTGATCCACTTTGCGGCTGCAGGCCAGATGTGTAGGAGGTATCAACTGTGTCAAACAATTCATCAATCATTAGGGTACTGAGTGGGCTACTCGCCATTGGTTGAATTCGTCGACCAAAGCATACCTCATTAAAGATAACATTTGCAACATGAATCACTGGGCGGGATTGGCTATCCCTGACTCGCCCAAGCTTCATAGTGTTATGCATGTATTCAAGGTGAATACATAGACGTGAATTAGGGTCCAATTTCTTTTGTCGCTCTGCCGGAATGTAGAAATGGGCATCACAGCCAAATCGTCTCAGATGTTGGAGTTGTGCCTTGATACCGTTCCACGCTTCCTATGGTGTTTGTCCCTCTAGAGATTTCATTGGACAACAGTTGGGGAGGTATACAAAGGTGTTGACAGCCTCAGCCCAAAAGCTATCACCCCGTTTTGATTCGAGGAGGATCGTCCTAGTTCATTCCATGATGGTATGAATCATTTGCTCACTCACCGCGTTTTGGTGCTTTGTGTAGGGCGCAAAAGGATCGCAGGTAATTCCTTCAGAATGTTGATACTCCTGAAAGTGATGGTTATCATATTCACCTCTACCATTGTCGCAGCGGAAATGAAGAATAGGCTTCCCAGAATGTTTTTCAACAAGAACCTCAAAGTTCTTGAACATCTCCAACACCTCCAACGCTGACTTCCCCCCCAAGAAGTAGCACCACACCATTCGGGTACCATCGTCAAAATATAGAATGAAGTATCGTGCGCCAGCCATAGATGGTACCGGGAGTGGGCTGCAAGAATCAGAGTAAACGATTCCTAGTGTTTCACGTGCACGTAGTATTTTGTTCTTGTGGTCAAACGAGCGCTGTTGTTTCCCTTTGAGGCAGGCCAGGCAAACTGCCAATGGACTTCCATCATTCTTGATCAACAACCCAGTCGATAAAGATTTCAGCCAGTGTAAATCGGACATATTCGAATGGCCTAAGCGATCGTGCCAAAGTTGTAAGTCCTGTTGGGGAGGTTTAATTCCAGCATGGAAGTCAGTGACGTCTTCTGTTTTGTAGCAGTCATTCATTGGTGTCCAGGCACTCGTATTCTGATTGGAGCCTTCGTCTATGGTTGCTAAACTGTAGTGAACTTCATGTAGATTAATCTTAAAAAGGTTACCGCATGTAAAGGCTGAGAGCATCATGGAACCATCTTTCAAGATATGGCAACCAGACTTGTCAAAGATTACCTGATATTTCGATTGAGTCATTGCACTAACAGAAAGTAACTTAATTTCCAAATCAGGAACATAGAAGACACCGTTGAGGAGGATTTGGGGACTTAGATAGACAGAACCAGCCCCATAGGCGTACAACAAGGTATCATCACCAAGCACTACTTGGATTGGAGTATTCAAACGCCAAAGTGAGTAACAATCTGTGCGATCAGGACAACATATGATTGGGAGCACCTGAATCGATCAACCAATTATCTGAGATGTCTTTTACTAATGTTCACTTTGTCACAAGGGCAGTTGCGGTAGTATTAGCAGAGGCAGCAGCAGCGCTGTCTCCATACGAATGCAATCGCTTTGGGAATTGTCCTCTTGATCGGTCTCTTCTAGCCTCATACACCTTCTCCTTGGTAGAACAATCATTTTAAGAATGTCCAACCCTTAGTCAGTACCCGCAAGTGGTAGGGTTCCGATCTATTCCAGCGCGGTGGTTCATTCAATTTCCTCATGGTCGTCCTCCGCGGCGATGTCCACGACCTTGCTGGAATCCTATTCTTACTACGAAGGCCATGTTAGCCTGCGTGGCAGTATCAGCAATTCTGGCTTGGTGGCTGCAAAGAGTCTGTTCCAGGTCGTCAAGAGTCAAATCTCGTCAATCGTCGAGGGTAATATTACGCTGCTCCCAACTTGCCGGAAGTGAGGTCATGATCGGATTAATGAGTTCATAATTTGAAATCTCATTATTGGTTCCCTGCAGCTGTTATTGGAAGACACGAAGGCAATTGATGTACGTCGTGATGGACTTCTTTCCATCGTAGCTGAGCTTATAGAAGTCTCGCTTTGGGGTGAGCTGTTGACCCCAGATATCTACTAAGGTAAGCTTATTTCTAAGAATCTCCCACATCTCCTTTGCATTGATAGTATCTTTAACATAGAACTCAACACCAGGGGAAAGGGTAGAGTTGATAATGGATGCGGCTTTTCCGGAATGTCAAGTAAAGTCACACAATTGTGTCTTAAACTCTTTTATTGCGATCGTATGTGCTGACTCTATTGCTCTAGAGGATCCCTCGGCAGGAAGGGAAATCAGGGATCTTCTCTTCTCCAATAACTAGCTCCCAGCAATCTTCTGTGATCAATCGCATCTTAACGCTACATTCCCAGGTGGGAAAATTCATCTCAGTTGGGAGAGGTCAAAGATATCTCTTCTGCGTATACTGGTTGTTGGAAATGTCGACTGGCCTTTGGCTTTTAGAATATCCGGGTTCAATAATACTTTTGAGATTAGGATAGGAGGTACATAGGATAGAGAGAAAGAGAAATGGAAGAAGATTTTCAGCGTCTTAAGGTATATGAGGAAATCGGCGTGGAAAGCGTCAATCCAGGCTCATAACCTGTAGAATGAATAGACTGATAAGAGAGGAGGGATTGTGTAAAGTGAAAAATAGAGTGCGATTCAAGTTCTTAGGATATTTGCAGATTGTCCAGTTAGCATAACTTTCTAATTACATGATCAGGTCCTTCTTAATAGGATCTGTTTTCCTCAAATATCAAGTCCGTGTGGGTGAAAATTTTCATCTCCAAGTAAGGGAGAGAAATATTGTCTCCCATTAATGAAAAGAGTTTTCACTAGTAAGGGGTGAAGAGTTACAAAGAACCGAATGAAACAAATAGCTTGAAGATATCCCAATCTCCTAACTTCACAATATTGAAACAAGCAAGGAGATCAACAAGTGTTTGAAAGAAAACTCAGCTGACGGGGACCAATAATGCAACATTGGGATATGTTATGCAAATACGAGATAGGCTTCAATACTGGTAGCAGAACGCAATCCTAGATAAAAGCAAAAAGGATCAAGTACACCCATGCCTTCGCTAAGGATGCTCAAGGATGCCCAGTTCTGAACCTGTTCCGATCTAGTGTTGAATCTCACCCCAAAGTTTAGTTTGAGAAACTAGGTAAGTAGTTATTGGGATGAGAATCACGAAGAGAGACCTTGGTTGATCAGAATTGTTAGTTGTACACACATCGACGAGGGCTGGCTCGGATGGGACTCTGTCGGGGGGATCCAAGCCTAGTGGGATAATGTTGCTAATGTAAAGTCCAGTCTGGGAAGGCCTTGTACCCATCCATCTCAATCACAACCAACGCCTGCAACATTTTACCTCTCGTAACATGTCATGTTGCGCGGTTTAACCAGTCAGTATTCTTGATTTTTATATTGCAATAGCTTCTAGTCATTATTGTCAAGGTCTTTATTAGGGCTTATTTTCATCAATGAACTTGTTATGGCAATTGATTTTATCACTTTGATCATTATTATTGATAACTGTTTTATTGTTTATTGCATTTGTTATAGCTGAGCGGGGAGTATCATGGCCGGTAGCATGACAGGCTTCCCGGTCAGTACTGGTCTGCTCAAGGGCCTTGGAGAAGACTTCAACTCAGGAGGCTGAGATTTCAGATTCAAGGGACCAAGTTTCAGTTATGTATTCTTGGATGCATTTGGCAGAAAAGGAGTTCGAACAATTTTATGATATGTTTTAGCTTTATCTGATATATGTGATAGAAATCGCAATGAGTACAAGTATGATTGTTTTCGTAATGATTAACAGAATTCTGTGCTTTTGGAAAGAAATGATGCAGCCTCTGTTATGGCTAAGTAAAATGAGGTATGAAGATGAAGCATGGATGAGTGTAACGGGGGCTCCCGGTGGGAAGATGGATCCCAAGGATGTGGCCGTACCGAAGCTTTTTTCGTATGCAAAATGAAGAACAAATATGTAAGGGAGAAAACCTTGACGGTGAAACAGAATAGTATTAAGCCGCAGCTTTACTCAAATAAGTTCTCCAGAGGGTGGTTGATTGTCTTAGGAGAAGAGGTCTCACATATACTTAAGTAGAATTATATCGCCAGCTCCTCTGCATCACTCCTAAGCTCACCACTATCACGAGCATGCCCATCTCCACTGTGCCTCGGGCAAACATTTGACCAAATGTCTGCCCGCTCCGCTAGTTCATTATCCGACTTGAAGTGTTCATGCAGTATCCCCACCCATGCATTCAACTGCAGGAGAAAGCTCTTCACATCGTTGTCCTGTTAGTGGCGAACTAACTGGTTACTGATAAGCTAGTCTGATATCCAACTCACTGTCCCATACGTATTTGTCTATGGAAGTCTCGTAGACAACCATTCAATGGTACCATTACGTTTTACAAGTTTATCATCTTCTACAGTCTTCCACACAATAGATTGGTCTACAGACTCCCGTGACGAGGTACTTAAGCCATTAGCTTATACGGGCGCTACCCACAGCCACTGATGATGAGAACCTCAGTCAAGACAAGACTACTACGATCTAGAGCTCGCTAATAACCTCCAGACATCTTACAATCTTTCGGAGATATATGGGAGTCCATGGTCTACTACCTAACTGAAGGCCTCCTGGGCTTCTGATATACCTTACCTACCTACTACCGTAGGCTTATAAGAATCAGTGGTGTTTGCACTCAAGAATAACTTCTTGTGTAACCATTCAATCGCCCCATGTCCCCTCATATATCCTGTGAACAGCATCCGGTCAGATTGACGGCGACAACATATACGGTATTATGCCGCCGTCTGCAATCATAGGCTTTTAATACTAAACCAGCAAGTTTCCTTTAGTTGGCCCATGACGCATTGTGTGTACATCGAAGCCAGAGGGGAGTGTTGGACGCAGATTTTCCAATGTTCATCAAAGGAAAGATTTTCTTCTGTTGGTAGCTCAACTACTGATTATCCGATTGAGTCCAGATTCGAACCTCCTATATAATCTGGCGCAAAAACATTCCTATAACTTTTTCCGAAACATCGCGTAACCTTTTACGATCAAGGTAGCGTAACTCCTATCCAAAAGTAGGGTAACTTCTTTGCCAAGGTAGGGTAACTATACTCCCTAAGGTGGGGGAACTAGCTGGAACTGTGAGAGACCTCTCGTACTCACAGCGTTGATATTTCCTAACTTCCCAGTATACCTTTTTTGTTCACGGTCTAAGCATTACCGATTGCTTAGTCCACATGGTAACCCTTTGGTAGAGTTGCTTGACTAGCCTAACCGTAACCCTTCCGGGCTCCAGCATGGGATAAGACTTAGTCTACTGTAAGATCCAGCAAGGTCGTTACAATGAGGCTGTCAGGAATTGCCTGTTTGATGACTTATTTGGAGAGGGTCATTAGTAAAAATTGAAAGATGTGCCAAGAGTGTCCTGTGCCCCTGTGCTAGGCATATGAGATCCCAACACCCCCCTCTGGCCCTCATAAAGTGCCCGGACGTTGCTGACACCATGGTGTAAAGTGGCTAGTTACCGGCAAAAATCGTGGAATGGGCAGTTTCCCATAACACCGTCTACGTTGTCACCGTCCATCTGACTGGAAGCTGCTCGCAGGATATATGAGCGGGGTATTGTGCACTGCTCATACAACTGAAATCCAGTATATGATACATATGATATCTGTGCCAGCAGAAAAGCCTACCAAATCAGATTTAAGTAACTCTTCATGTTGGCCGACTATGAACAGTCAAAGGTCTGCAAAGGGAAACAGACAAGAGTTAAGGAGATGTAGCGGCAAGGTCATCTCGCTAGACAAATCAATGAACCGATGGAGCAATTAGCCTACCAACTCTGCCTAAAGACAAGGCAGTCTTGTCACTGTGTTGTCACCGTGGTCTACTATTGAGACTGATCACCTCAGTAACAAAAGAACGACTGGTATGTTCGCATTTGGGCCACATACTCAGACTCAGTTCATATGGCAAATGCATCTCAAACTTCCAACTGGCGGAGTCTCGTACACCCTCAGGAAGATGAAGTTATAATAGCCGAATGACCAGAAGCGGGGAAGAATTCAGGGTCTACGAGTGTTTGCACTCAGGATTGATAAGACAAAGAACTAGTAGTTGTTGCGGAGGTACTAAGTTAGCATCCGTATTAGATGTACCCGCCGCGGAAATTTGCGCAGGATATCAATATAAGAGTTCCACCCTAGCTATTAGACAGCAGCAACGGAGAAGAGATCTTATCAATATAACCACTTATTATCTACACTCCATACTCTCAGTAATTTCAGCGAACGGAGTATTAGCGAATATTATTACCTAGCCTTCCTGACATTACTTCGTTATCTAACCCCCCTAAACGCCAAACCATAATCTACGTACCTCTGAGTTGGTTACCCGTAACACCCTGGTGCACAGGGTGCTCCGAATGTTAGTCTCAAAGTGGGACATAAGGTCAGATGGCGGGGGTGTTAGGGTACAACAGGGTTGCCATATCAATCTCAGGGCGTAACCAGGTGCTGTGCTACATTTCCAGGACGCAACCAGAACTCCAACCTTCTAAAGAAACCCTACCTGACATCTTGGTAATCTGGTAGGTCACAGTTCCATTGGTCATACTAAAAGTTATAGAAATAGATTAATTGATTAAAGCACTACGGATAATACTCATCATAATTTTCCCATCAATCTCATCTGGTTTTACAGCCAGTACATGCAACAATCTTGCCAGAATCTAATCAGAAGAATTTCTATAACAACCTGTAGCTCAACCAGTAATGCCGCTGGGAGGACTGTCATTATACCGTTGGGCTGTTGACATCAAGTAGATTGGGGCTCCAGAGTGTCAGACTCAGGGACCAAAGAGCCTCCAAGGAATCTGGCATTGAAGTCCATAAATGTGAGAACCTTCCAGAACCTCACCAGAACCTTGCCAAAACAGACTACCTTTCTAACAGGCTGTTGCTTAACCATTGATACTACTGGGAGGACATTCGATCTCCCTTTAGAAGGCTGACATCAAGTAGATCTGATCCAAAGAGTATTGGATGCCATGACTATTGGAGCCTTGTTGAATGTGTGATCACAGTCAGGACATCACAGAATCTAACAGCGAAAGAAAAGGTTTCTAACAGGCTGTTACTAAACCAATAATACCATCAGCAAGATGTTTAATGAATATCTCAAAAGCGGATTTCGAGTCAACTGTGACCGATGATTATGAAATACCATAATCCAAGAGTGCCAACGTAAGCTGGCATCAAAGTCAGTACACTCCAGCACCTAGTCAGACTCTTACCAAAGAGGACCATCCCCCTGACAGGATGGAGTTCAACATATAATGGCTCTGCCAGAACCTTCCTGATTTTGTTGGAACGCCGGCATAGAGTAGATCGAGCCCACTGAGTATCAGATATCACAACTACGAGGGACATTGGAAATCTAGTCTCGTAGTGTGCATGTCCCAAAATGGTGCCCAAAAAGATTACCTTGCTACCTAGCTGCAGCTCAACAAACAGTATAAATAGAGGGACATTCTATTGACTGCTGGAAGGTGGTAATGAGTACAATCAGGTTGTCAAGTATCCGATATTGTGACCCAAGAGCATTGATGTAATTTGGTATCAAAGTCAGTACATCCCAGAAACTTACCACAATCTTGTCAGAAAAGGCCACTTTTCTAACAGGCTGTCATGGTAGCTCAACCAATGATGCCACCAGGGGGATGTTCTGAAGCTGAGTATATTATGCTGTAAAGCATGCTGTTAAAGAGTATGATGTAAAGGGGAGATTGTGTTATGAAAGGAAGTATGTTCTGTAGAGGAGCTGGTTGTACAGGGTAGTGAGTTTTGAAGAAGTAGTAATATCATGACAAACCATCATGACTTAGACTACTACCAAACTATGGCTATTACTCGGATCCCAAGTGGAGTGTAGGTTAACAATTACTCCTTCAATAATGAAGAGTCAAAAATACAACCTACTTGTACTGCAAAATAAAATTAAAAGGGGTGGCTGGTATCAGGACACAATTAAGAAGGCTAATGAAAGTAAGAGTGTCTGAAAAAAGAATTTCTGTGGTGAATAACCCGGGCAGGGGCTTGGTGATAGGTAGATGTAACATTGCATCTACAGGCAAGAAATTTTAAGAACTGGCATCCTGGCACGCAGGGTGCACAGGGCACAAAACTGATGTCGCTTGCACCCAGGTGCAACAGCCATGATACAGGCGCAAGAATTATTTTGGCTGTTGGTTGAGGTTGATCAGTCTGTGGCTGCAGTAAAGTTGGATATGGTAGTATCACTGGAGGAGGTACCTGATCCATTTGAGAATAAGGGGTTTGCTACTAGAACATTGGTTGAAGGTAAAGTGAGGAGGTTCTTAAAGGAGAGTGGCAGGATGTTGTGGCCGTGGAGGAGGAAGGTGGCAGATATCAGGAGGGGGAGGGCTGTTGTTCATACCAGCAGCAATGTGGCCAGGAAGGCACAGCCAATACTAAAGAAATGTGCTAAGGTGAAAGTGGTGGATATGATGACGGAAGGATTATTGCAGATATAGTTAGACATGTACCGAGGAGATTTTTGGGTCCTAGGAATCTAATTTATAAGCTGTGGGTATTATGTGTAACCAACCCAGAGCCTGGTAGGGTATGGTTAAGCGTTAAGTATTCGATAACGGAACAATGGCAGGAAGGCTTTGTAATTGTAATTGCAAATACTTGGTTTGCTAAAATTATTAAGAATGTGAAGTGTAGATAATAACATTTATATAGATAAGATCTCTTCCCTGTTGCTGCTTTGACTAATAGCTGGTGAGGAACTCTTATATTTATATCCCGCGTGAGTTTCCGCAGTCAGTTCATCTAATATCTATACTAACTAAGCATCTGCACAACAACTGCGTGTCTTTCGTCTTATCAATCTGAGTGCAATGAGCGTAGACCCTGAATATTTTCCACTCTTTTGGTCATTTTGTATATTAACTTCATCATCCCAAGGGTGTGCAAGACTCCATCAAAGGAAAGCTATCGATGCCTTTGTCATATGAACTTTGGCTGAAATATGCTGCCGAAATACGAATAGAACACATCAGCGAAAATAAAGTTTTCGTCTGGGGTGCACGCGCTGTATCAGGACTAAGCTAGTATATTGGTTGTGTTCCATACATTTTATGAATCCTGACCTAGGTAAGAAGGTTAGGTTACGTCCTGTGGATCCTGAGCTCGCTAATGATGTCTGGCTGCATCCGGTATATCTAGACCTTACTAAGGTTTTCTGGCTATGGCTGTGCATCTCCGATTTACTACCAATGACCAGTCATGCCCTGACTCAGGTGCCAAACACGCACCCCAGATGCAACTTGAACAAACTGAATTCCAGTGATAGTTGAGAGTCTGTTGCAAGAACCACCAATGCATGCTAAGGCCCCAGCATAATACCTGCTTCTACACCTTCAAACTGTTACGGGTAACCAACTCGGAGCTCAGTAGGGTAAGGTTAAGCGTTTTAAGTGTTTAATAGCGGAGTTGTGTCAGAAAAGCGTGGTGATTTTATCACTAATACTCGTTTCGCTAAAACTACCAAGATTATGAAGTGTAGACAATAACTTGTTAAATTGATAAGATCTCTTCTCCGTTGCTGCCTATCTAATAGCTGGGGAGGCACTCTTATATTTATATCCCGCGTGAGTTTCCGCGGCAGGTACATCTAATACCTGTACTAACTAAGTTCCTCCGCAACAACTACTAGTCTTTCGTCTTATCAATCTTATGTGCGAACACTCCTAGACCCTGAATAATTTCTCGCTTCTGGTTATTCAACCTAATTTTACTCTGTCTTCCTGAGGATGTGCGAGACTCCCCCAGTCGGAAGTAAGCGATGCCTTTGCCATATGAACTTAGTCTGAGTATGCCGCCCAAATGCGAACATACCAGTTGTTCCTCTGTCTTTGTGGTGATCAGTCTCAATTTCAGACAATTGTGACAACACAGAGGCATGACTGCATTATCTTTACGTAGAGTCGGTAGGCTTAGTGCTCCATTGCTTGGTTAATTTGCCTAGCGCGAATGGGCTTGCAGCTACGTCTCTTTAACAAACGTCCATTCTGCAGACCTATGACTTAATAGTAGTCGGTCCACGTGAAGCATAATTGTTTCTGATTTGACAGGGTTTTCCTCTCACGCAGATATGATTTGTATCATATACTGGATTTCAGATGTATGAGCAATGCACACTGCCCCTCCCATATATCCTGTGAACAGTTTCTGATCGGACGGTCGGCAACGACGTATACGGTGTTATGATGATGCTGCCATTTATGCGATTTTTGCTGGTAACTAGCAACTTCACATTGTACTGCAGGCGACGTCCGGGCCCTACATCGGTGTCAGAGGGGGGTGTTGGAATTGCATATGCCTAACACGAGCTCCCTCCTTCACAAGGTCTTCACGAGTATATTGATTTTCCTTTATTCTTTCTAGAACTCAGCACTGTTTGGTAAAAAACCTTCCGCGTTCACAGGGCCACGGCAGGAAAACCTTTCATACGATTCTACCTCTGCCCTACCTGGCATTTCCTGATTTACTCTATGAAATCCTTTCACCAACTCCTGAGCATGGTCCATGCTCCACGGTGGTTCCCAGGTGTTCTCATCCTCCGAACAACCTTTCCATTTCACAAAATCACTTAGCTCTCGCATCCAAACATTTCATCCGCGAACCCTCCTAGTGTATGAGATTATTTCGCTCTTTGCTATTTTCTTAACCTCCCATTCCAAACCTCCCTCGATTTCCTCAGGGTTTCGTAGGGATTGCTCTCGTTCTGCACGGATAGACGTTCGGTATAGTTCCTGTATTGATAAGTGAAATACTGGATGAATATGTCAATGGTCGGAAATATTTAATTTGTATGACAAACGGCCTCTTTTCTCCACGATTTTGAACGGCCCACAAAGCTTAGGACTTAACTTTTTTGATGGTCGTTTGGAGCAGATGTTTTTTGCGTTTAACATCACCTTATCACCAATTTTGATGTCTGGTTGTTCCATTGCCCTTCTATTATAGTATTTTCTCATGGCTTCCCGGGTATGTTCCAAGGTCATCGCTGCTTTTTGGTGTATCTTCTTCATCCAGTCTGCGTATATCATGGCTATTGGATTTTGAGCTTCTCTTTCCATCATCCATTCTGTCTGTGGATGGAACCCACAGTTTGCAAAAAATGCAGACATTTTGTTTGTGTTCGTGGCTGAGTTATTGTATGCATGTTCCGCTAATGGGAGCAGTTGATACCAATCATCCTGATCATAGTTGACAAAATTTCCGAGATAACTTTCCAGTACTTGGTTGGTTCTCGCGGTTTGTCCGCCAGTTTGTGGGTGGTATCTGGTTGACATTTTTCGCTTTATTCCCAACAGCTTACACAGCAATTCCCAGAATTTTCCGGAAAACTTTGCGTCCATGTCCGATACTATCACGGAGGGCAACCCGCATAGTTTCCATACTTCCTGTAGGAACGATTTGGCCACATTTTTGGCCGTCGCATTTTTGGGTAGATCAATGAAATGGGCCCTTTCGGTGAATCAGTCTACTACAACCATAATTTGTGTCTGTCCTTGTGATTCTGGTAGTTGTATTATAAAATCGATAGATATTGACGCCCAAGCCGCGCAAGGAATTTGTAAAGGTTGGAACAATCCGAACTTGGCATGACGTGGAGACTTATTTTGTTGGCAATCGTCACATGATCGTACGTAATCATTTATCCAGTTAGACAACCTATTCCAGTAACAATCTCAGGTGATTATTTCTGTTGTTTTTTCCTGCCCAAAATGTACTTCTACCTTAGACTCATGACAACCTTTCGCGATTACGGTTCGCAGTTCTTCATCGTCGGGCACGTAGAGCCGGTTTTTGTAGTATAGAAACCCTTTGATTGTCTTCCACTGTTTCGGTAACGTCCTCCCGTTTCATCCCAATGTTTGCAATCCCCTTTTCGTTCCTTCCACTCTTCGTCATGTTCCGCAGCAGCTAGGACTTGGCCAAGGTATTCAGTAGCGAACACCTTCATTTCTAGCTATGCTAGTGCCGAGTTTGACATCAAAACTATTCCCTGGTTTGACTGGGGGTTGCGTAGTTCGTCCAGTTTATCGCAATAACTATTACCTTGTGCATCTGCTTGCAGTATTCTTTTCGTAGTCATTGTTGTCTCTGTTTCTAGCGTTCTAGTTGGAATGAAATCGGTGCTTCCGAGACCTTGGCCTGCGCGCTTTGTTTGATCTAACTCCTTGACTTCCACCAATTCGGAGTTGTTGATTTGAGTTACTATTAGTTGCACTATGCGGTCCCCCTTGCGTGTTTGATAGTCCTTGAAACTATGGTTTCGCAATAGTACCTTGAGTTCTCCTGAATAATCTGCATCAATGACTCCAGCTCCAACCTCAATTCCATTCTTACTTGCTAGTCCACTGTGAGACGCGATTCCTCCGCATGTTCCTTATGTTAGACTGATAGCTATCGAGGTCTCGACCAGCCGTTGTCCTTTTGCCTGAAGTCGGGCATCATTTAATGCATAGACGTCGTGACCGCCAGCCATTCCTGATCCTTTAGTTGGCATCATAGCTGCTTTGCTCCATTTCTTGATACGTATGTTGTGAAGCTTTGGTAATTCTTCCTCTATCTCTATCCCTTCATCTTCGTCGATCTCCCCTGATGTTAACAAGATTTGCAAATGTTCCCGCTTTGAAATAGACTGTTCGCTATGCGCAGCTCCCTCCTCTTGATGGTACTCCGGTCGTCTACTAAAGGCCTCAGATTTTCCTCCTCTTTTACCTGGTCGGTATACAATTTTGAAATTATACTCCGCTAGGGCTTGTGCCCAACATATCTGCCTTCCATTCCATTTTTTTGTAGTCAGGAAATGTTGCAGGTTTTGGTGGTCCGTATATACTGTAACAAGTTTTTCGATATCTAAGAGGTAGTGTCTCCATTCCTTGAATGCTTCCATTATTGCTAGTAATTCTTTATCGTGAATTTCGTAGTTCTGTTCCGCCAAGTTCAATCTTCGTGAATGGAACGCCACCGGATGGAGTTTCTTGTCTTGAAATTGTGACAGAACGCACCCGACGGTGAAGTCGCTTGCATCTGTTTCGACTACAGTGTCTAGTCCAGGATGAAAATGACAAAGTATGGGTGCGGTAACGAATTTTTCCTTCAGGATTTGGAAAGCCGTGTTTTGTTCGGTGCTTCAATAAAAGTTTTTTGGGTCACCTTTTATGGTTTCCGTGATTGGCTCACAAATTGCGGAGAAATTTTGAATGAAACATCGGTAAAAATTAGCAAATCCTATGAAAACTTGGACTTCCTTAACTGAGGTGGGTGCCTTCCATTCTCTTATGGACTTGACTTTTCTTTCGCTCATTTCCACTCCTTCGGTAATGACGATGTAACCGAGAAATTCAACTTTTTGGACATGAAATACTGATTTTTCTAGGTTGACCGCTAGCTGGTTCTCTTTTAGTTTCTGCAGAACCTTTTTAACTAGTTGAACATGGTCCGTTTCATTTTCCGATTAAAGCAGGATGTCGTCTAAGTAGACAACAACGCCTTGTGCTAAAAATTCAAGAAGTATTTCATCCATCATTGATTGGAAGGTAGCGGGTGCATTAAGTAATCCGAAAGGCATTACCATCTATTCTTAATGGCTGTAACGGCATCGGCACGGTGTTTTCCATTCGTCTCCTTCGGCTATTCATACCAAGTAGTATCTATTTTTAAGGTCTATCGTGAAGAAAATCTGGGATCCTTCCACAAAATCTCTGAGTTCCCTCATGATAGGTATCGGGTATCTACCCGCAATGGTAACTGAGTTCAACCCTCCGTAGTCGACTACTAGTCGAAGTTTACCATCCGCTTTTGGAACAAAAGAGATTGGGGCGCCCATAGGTGATTGACTTGCTTGGATTTTCCCCTGCTCTAGCATTTCGTCCAAGTACTTCCTAAGTTCCGTTAGTTGCATTGCCGATAACAGGTAAATTGGCCCCCAAGGCGGTTCTTCCGCATCTTTAATTCTGATGGCGTGATCCCATTTCCTTCTAGGAGGCATTTGCGTGGCAACTTCCTCATCAAATGGTTGAACATAATTGTGGTATTGTTTGAGGACCTTATGTGTGATATTCTCGACTGGTTTGTCCTTGTACTGTATTCGTCCCTTGACCTGTGCGTTTTGATCAAAGCCTACCGTTTCATCATACTCCCACATATCCCCCAGTCCTTCATTAATGTCAGATTCCGGACTTGATTTTTCCGCAAAATACCACTTTTCCGGTTGTTCAATATTCCTCAAGTCGGTTTCCTTCCACCACCTGAAAGGAATAATAAGGTCATAGTCTCCAGCATTTTCAATTTCAAAGGAGAACTCCGATCGGTGAAAGTTAGTCACGATTTCTAACAAAATTGGGCAAGTAAAATGTTAGGTGCCACTTGGGGTGGCCAAGCCAGTGAATCCCAAGATTTCTGTAGGATATTGTCTTGTTTTATAGGTAATATCATATTCCCTTACAAGACGAGCGTTGATTAGGAAGACATTAGAATCAGAATCTAATAACACGCGAACCCGGATTCTTTTTCCTTCCATTTCGATGTGTGCGATACCTTCTAGGTAGTTGTATCGTCTTTTTCGCGGCGTTTTTGGTTTCTTGCGGACTTCAACGAATGTGTCGGCCTTTCGTTTTTGAGACATTGTGCGGATGGTGGAGACCATGCCTGCATAGTTTCGGTCAATCAGACCTCCTCAGCCAAACTAATTCCTGTTGCCCTTTTATCTAATAGGGTTCTTATCATGCTCTGTGGCATTTCACCAACACTCGTGGAGAGAGCGAGGTGTTATCGCGTTGCGTGCCCTTCCTTTTCATCTACAACCTTTTGGTCACCGGGCAGCCCACTACTAGCGGTCTTTACCCCTTTCAGAAGCGTTCACTCTCATCCTGCCTTAACAACCTGCAGGTTCTATTCTGGGCGGTATCCACGATCATCCAGATAGGTACATAGTGTTACCATTGGGTTCATAGTGCTGGCCGATTATCATGTTCTATCCTTCCCGTGGTTGTTCTCCACCCTCATTTCATGAGATCATATCCGTCACGGAATTCATACGTTGGTACTGTCGAATCAATTCGAGGAAGACGGTGCTCGTGAGAAGCAAGTCTAGAGCCTTGTCTCGAGTGCAGCTGATGACGGCTCTTGAGTGAGGTATGCCTCGTTACTCCCACAGTCGTCTCCCTCGCCCCTACTGACTCTCCCTAATATGATTTCTCCAGACTTCTTTGTAATCCCAAGTTGGTCCTTATCGGAGACCTTTGAGTTCATGCAACACGTGTCCGACTACCATCATTAATTTTCCCTGGTTGATGTGTCGCGGGTCCTTACCACCTGTGTGTGGGAGAGGTGTTCCTCGCATCGGTTCTTTGATTCCTCTAGACCTGCGTGTTTATTTAGAACAAGTCATATAGACTACCTGATCGCTATCGCCATCGGTGCCAAATTCCCTTAGTCCTCCATTTCATGATCTGAAAGGTTTTCCCAAACCTGTATGGCCCTTTCGATCCAGATGACTTTTGCCTTTTGACGGGGTGGTTGGTTTCCATTAACCAAATTTACTCATGTACATCCTTTATTTCATTAGTGGTAGTTGCGATCCTCGTTCTGAGTACCATTCCCCGGAGCCCGTTGAATTGCAGTTACTTGCACATCCTTTCCGCAAGTTTTCCATTTGTGATTCGTTAACCCACATCGTGTACACCCCATATTTCTCTTTCTTTCATCGATGAGATTTTGCGGAATGCCCTTGTGCATCTTTTCCCATTCTGTGAGGCTTTCCCGCTTTTTCAGCTTTATTTGACGTTGAGGTCCTACCTTCTTGTTTGGCAGCCATATATGCTGCGCGCTGTGCTTTGGTATATTGCTACTGCTTTTTGATGATTTTGATTCCGCCCTTTTCCTCATCTAGGTCCTGTCTTTTTGTCGTTTTGACGTGATTTTATCTTGTGGAGACTCATTGATCCAGTCTCCATTCTTCAAAGCGTTGACCACATTCCTTTGACGCACTAAACCATTCTTCATCGAGGTCGTATTTCTTCTGCGATAATTGTTCTAATATTTGCGGTGGTATCTTTTCTTCCAACCTTCGTCACCATGCAATACCAGTTAGTTGCACTTTGATGTTAAGGTTCTCCATCTTTAATAAGAGGGTGGAAATCTTTCCCTCGCGTTTTACCTTATCCATATCTTGTCGTGCTTCACGGTACTCTGCGCTACTAGCCTATCGATTTGTAATTTCCAGACAGTAACGTTGCCAATGGATGAGTCTTTTGATCTTTTTATGGCCTGGTTCACCAGTCATACCGCATCGATATTAATTTGTGAAATGCCACAGATTTTCTCCTTTCGTCCGACTGATGGCATAATGTGTCTATGCATATGTTTTTCCCAATGTTGTGGGTTTCGTCGGAAATTATCTTCACATTGGAGTAGGAATGATTTCACATTTTAGAAGTCCTTGGCTTCGAAGATTAGCGGTGGTCTGGTGTCCTTCCTTTTGGCACTGGCCAAACCTTTGCTTAGGGCTTCGATAAGTAGTTCCATTCCCTTGTAATCCAGGTCCACTTTGGGCGTCATTCCGCGCCTGGCGTGTTGTTCCCTTCGTTTCCACCTTCGTCGATCTTCATCGGGGTCTTTGTAGCTTTCGCTGCCGGTAGAACTACTTGGTGAACTATGGCCATCATCATCATCGTTACCTGGATTATTTCGTAGACTGTGCGGCGGTCCTTGTCCTCCACCACTAGGCCCTGCTTCTGCCTCTTGTCGTTGAGGGGCCTTTACGTTTCTTTTTTGATTCTCTTGAGAATCTTGGCTGTCCTTAGGTGCAGGGATCCAAGGCGGACTGCTTCCTCCTCGGTCGGCACCTGATGGTCGCTGATTAACCTGTGCAGACAAATTATTCAGTAGTCGTTTCAGTTCCCGGATTTCTGCATGCTGCCGTGCCTCGAATTCCCTGTTGACACGCTGGTTTCTTGCTATTTGTGCCCTTACATCCTCGTTTTCTTCCTTTTGCGTAGCTAGCTCCCTTACCAATTTGTCCCAATGTGATTGTAAGGTATTAACTTCCTTTTCCAATAAAAGGTCTCGCACGAGCGATTGTGCATCAGTTGTCTCTATGCTGCTATGCAATTGCTAGCAAACTCCTTGTTGCCGCTCCTGCTGCTGCCGAATCTTATTTTCTTCGGTTGTTCGTCTCAGCTCGGACCGGTCCCATGCTTTACCAACTGCTGAAGTAACCATTTCTAGGTTCTTCTGGAGATATTCAACCTCTTCATCGACTAGTTCCTCTCCTTCCTTAACTCTCGCCCGAACATCTTCCAAGTCTGCCACTAGGCGTTATTGGGAGTTTGAGAGAGTATTGAAGGCAATGTGCTCTCGATCTTGGGTTTTCTTTGCCCTCCAGTCCATACATCCTATTAAAGAATCAAGCGTGGTCATGAAATCTCTGGCAGTTCGTCTGCCCTTAGCATGAGATCGTTGGAGTGGGGTAGAGTATCTTTCGAGGAAACTGAGTGATGATTTCGTTAGTCCTCCAGGGGTTGGTTGTAATAAACCCCTCATCTTAGGCTGTGATTGTCTTTTGTCAACTCTTGATAGAGGCCGTATGACCGGAGTTCAGCTGCGACTAGGAACGTAACTTCCTGGAACCGGTGGTGGTTTAGACGTTGTAGTTGAAACTTGGTCAACTGCCTCATCATCCAAGCTTTCTCCCATGACTTCCTCTTCTCACATAATCCCTAATGCCATATCTGAGCAGTTTTCTGGGCTTGACTTTGAATCGTCGATTTCTTGGTAGAAAAGGAATCGTTCCGTCGTCTAACCATCCTTTTCAATTGTATCGCGTAGGATTTTGGCAGTTGACGATTTCACCTCCGTAGCCTTAATACTCATGCGTATCCGATGCAAGTGAAATCGTAGTTGATCCAAGACGTACGGTTACCAGCCACGAGGGGCTCTTTTTGTCAGTGTTGTAGAAGTATTGTTGTCGTCAAAGTTAAGAATAATTTCACGGAAGGGATGTTTCCAGATAAGCAACTCTGGTGATTTTTCGACATGGTTAGGTTTTCGCTGCTGCACCGTTTTGGGGCTACTTTGCTTTTGTTTCACTACCAGAGATTCGGTAGAGCAAGCTAGTGTAAGGCTACCTTGCTTGCCTAACACGAAATCGTCGCGACTGTCTTCGTCCTTAGGGGTTGTCAAATACCCGGGAAGAGGTTCAGATACGATCTGCGTAGCCAGTGTGTCTCCTAACATGAAGAACTAGTAATAAGAAAGGATAATAGCAAGTATTGTCAAAATCATTTGACACCATTGTGTCGATCGTGCCTCAGTGACAAAGAGACTATCAGTATAGTGTTACGGGTAACCAACTCGGAGCTCAGTAGAGTAAGGTTAAGAGTTTTAAGTGTTCGATAACGGAGTCGTGTCAGGAAGGCGTCGTGATTTCATCTCTGATACTCGTTTCGCTAAAGCTACTAAGAGTATGAAGTGTAGGTAATAACTTGTTATATTGATAAGATATCTTTTCTGTTGTTGTCTGTTTCTAATAACGGGGGAGGAACTCTTATATTTATATCCCACGTGAGTTTCCGCCGCCAATACATCTAATGCCTATTCTTAACTCAGTACCTTCACTCTAACTAGTTGTCTTTCGTCTCATCAATCTTAAGTGCAAACACTCGTAGACCTTGAACTATACCACACAGCTGGTCATTGGGGTTATTATACTTCGTCTTCCTGAGGGTGTGCGAGACTCCGCCAGTCAGAAGTAAACGATACCCTTGCCATATGAACTTTAGTCTGAGTATGCCGTGCAGAGGCGAACACACCAGTTATTCCTCTGTCATTGATGTGATCAGTCTCAATTTCAGATGACAGTGACAACACAGAGGCATGACTGCATTATCTTTACGTCGAGTAGGTAGGCTTAGTGCTCCATCGCTTCTTTGATTTGCCTAGTGAGAATGGGCTTGCAGCTACGTCTCCTTAACTCCTGTCCGTTTCACGCACCTATGACTTGATATTAGTCGGCCAACATGAAGCATTATTGTTTTCTGAATTGGCAGGCTGTTCCGCTCAGGCAGATATCATTGGTATCATATACTGCATTCCAGTTGCATGAGCAGTGCACACACTACCCCTCTCATTTATCCTGCGAACAGCTTGCCGTCGGATGGACGGCGACGACGTATTCAGTATTATGAGGATGCTGCCAATTGGGCGATTTTTGCTGGTAACTAGCAACTTCACACAGTTCTGCAGGCGCCGTACGTGCTCTACATCGGGGCCAGAGGGGTGTGTTGGAATTGTATATGCCTAACCGCATGTTATTACATTCTGGTTCTAATATCTGCCTAACAATGCTGGCCTCGTAGGAGTATACGATATTCCCTAGAAAACAAGACCAAATCCTGCAGATATCTTAGGATTCGATGGCTCGGCCACTGCAAGTGGCGGAAAACATTGTAATTGCCGAATATTGTTAGAGATCGGGACTAACTCCTACCAATCTGAAATGTTCCCTGTAAGTGCAAATGCAGGATAATATGACACTATTATTCCTTCCGGGTGGTGTAAGGATCACTACATGACGAATATTGAACACAGGAAGAATTAGTATTTTTCCGAAATGTCCTGTCCGGACCACGAAAACGATGATGCATTGGGGGATATGTGGGAGTATGACATGACTGTAGTTTTCGATCACAACACACAAGTCATAGGACAAATCCAATGTAAGGATGAACCGGTCGACAACATCATATATATAATGAGCAAATAATACCACGATTACGTTCCCCTATTCGTGGAGGATATTGCGACGCAAATGCTCCCTAGGAGAAAATGGGATCACAACATCAGAATTGAGGAATGGGAATAACCGCCTTGGGGCCCAATATACCAGTTTTTGGCAATCCAAGTAAAGAAACATAGAAAGTACTTGGATGAAATGCGACAGCAAGGGAGAAGCCGACCAAGTCAAGCACCTACTGGGGCTCCTATTCTTTTCGTTCAAAGAGCTGATGGCAAACTACGACTAGTAGCTGATTACCAACGTCTTAATTCATCGACCATTGCATACAGATACCCGATTCCTATCATGAGGGCCCTCGGGGACCGAGTGGAAGAATCCCAGATTTTCTATCAGACTGACCTTAAAATAGGTTACAACTTGGTACGAATAGGCAAAGGAGACGAATGGAAACCAGGTTGCGATGCTGTTACGTCCACTACGAGTACGTGGTGATGCTTTTCGGATTACTTAACGCGCCTACTACTTTCCAATCAATGATGCATGAAATACTACGTGAATTTCGCGACCAAGTAGTTGTTGTCTACTTAGACGACATCCTGATAGACTCGAAAAACGACCCAGACCATATTCATCTTTTTACAAAGGTTCTGCAGCATCTAAATGAGAACCAGCTAGCAGTCAACCTAGAAAAATCATTATTTCATGGCAAAGAAGTTTAATTTCTCAGTTACATTGTCAACACCGAAGGAGTGGAAATGAGCGAAAGAAATGTCCAGTCCATAAAGGAATGGAAGGCGCCCACTTCAGTTAAGGAAGTTCAAGTGTTCATCGGATTTGCTAACTTCTACTGCCATATCATTCAAAACCTCTCTGCGATTTGCAACCGAATCACGGAAACATTAAAAGGTGACCCGAAAAACCTTTGTTGGGGCGTGGAGCAGAACACAGCTTACGAAATTTTAAAGGAAAAATTCGTTACCGCACCCATACTCTGTGATTTCTATCCTGGGCTAGACACAGTAGTGGAAATGGATGCCAACAATTTCGCCCTCACTTGTGTTCTGTCACAATTTCAGGACAAGAAGCTCCATGTGGTGGCGTTACATTCACAAAAATTGTACTACACAGAACGAAACTACGAAATTCACGATAACGAATTACTAGCAATAATGGTAGCATTCAAGGAATGGAGACATTACCTCTTAGGCACCGAATAACCCCTTACAGTTCATATGGACCACCAGAATCTATAACATTTTTCCACTACAAAAAATAGAATGGAAGGCAGATTGGTTGGGCATAAGGACAAGCAGAATATAATTTTAAAATCATAAACCGACCTGGCACAAGAGGATGAAAACTGGATGTCTTAAATAGACGGCCATAGTACAGTCTAGAGGAGAGAGCTGTGCATAATGAAGAGTGTATTTTAAAACCAGAACATTTCCACATCTTTTTGACCTCAGCAGAGAGCGACGAAGATGAAAGGATTGAGATGAAAGAAGAATTGCCGCAGCTACACAATAGACGTATTAAAAAATTAAGCAAAGCTGCTGTATTACCAACTAAGAGATCACGTACGGCAGCTGGTCACGACCTCTTGCATTAAACAATGCCCCACTTCCGGCAAAGGGACAACTTCTGGTTGATGCGGGCTTAGCGGTCATTCTACCACAAGTAACGTAGGGAAGAATCGCTTCTCGCAATGGACAAGCGAGTAAGAACGCAGCTGAGATGGGAGCCGGGGGCCCCCTCGCTGATTATACGCGCGAATTTAAGGTTCTGTTGCGAAACCATAGCTTCAAGGACTATAAAATACGCAAAGGCGACCCCATAGCACAGCTGATTGTTACTCAAATCGACAACTCCCAAATGATGGAGGTCGAAGAGCAAGATCGGATAGAGCGTGCGGGCCCAGGGTTCGGAAGCGCTAATTTTATTACAACACGAATGCTAGCTACAGAAACCGTTATGACAACAAAAAGTATACAGCAAGCGAATGCAGAAAACAACAAATATTTCTACAGATCAGAGGTAGCACACAATCCACAGTCAAGACAGGAAATAGTCTTGATGTCCACATACACTCAAGCAAAGATATAAATGAAGGTGCTTGCTACCAAATTTCTTGACCAAGTCTTAGTTGCTGTGCAGCACAACGAAGAGTGGAAAGAACGAAAAAGGGGGTTGGAAGCCTTGGAAAGAGATGGGGGGAGGTTACCAAAACAATGGAAAACAATCAAGGGTTCATATACTACAAAAACCAGCTCTACTTACCTGACAACGAAAAACTGTAAACACTAGTGGCGAAAGGTTGCCATGATTCTGAGGTGGCAGGACATTTTAGACAAGAAAAAATGCTAGAAATAATGACACAAGATTTTTAAAGAAAAGGTTTGGCAAACTGGATAAATAACGGCGCACAATCATGTGACGAATGCCAACACAATAAATCCCCACTACACGCCAGGTACTGGTTGTTACAACTTCTACAAGTCCAATACGCAGCTAGGGCGTCAATATCTACTGATTTTACGACACATCTACCGGAGTCACAAGGACACACACAAATTAGAAAATGGCCCATTTCATTAGACTACGCGAAAATGCAACTGCCAAGGATGTAGCCAAATCGTTCATACAGGAAGTATGGAAATTACATGGATTGCCAACCAAGATAGTATCTGACATGGACATAAAGTTTTCAGGAGAATTCTGGGAATCACTTTGGCAGAAGTTGGGAATAAAGCGAAAAATGTCAACCACGTACTGCCCACAAATTGATGGACAAACTGAGAGGACCTACCAAGTGCTGGAAGGACACCTACGAAATTTTTTCAACTGCGATCAGGATAATTGGTAACAACTGCTCCCATTAGGGGAACATGCATACAATAACTCAGCCACGAACGCGCATAGAATATCACCATTCTTCGCAAATGATGGGTTCCACCCAATGATGGAATGGATGAAGGAAAGGGAAGCTCGAAATCCAGGAGCAACGATATACGCAAATTGGATGAAAACGATACACCAAAAAGCAGCTAAACCTGGGAACGTACCATAGAGGCCAAGAGGAAATATAGGGATTAAAAGGCAATGGAACAACCAAATATCAAAATTGGTGATAAGGTGATGTTAAACGCAAAAAACATCTGCTCCAAAAGACCATCTAAAAGGTGAAGTCCTAAGCTGCATGGAGCGTTCGAAATCCGGGAGAAAAGAGGCAGTTCATCCTACCAACTAAATATTTCCCACCATTGGCATATTCATCCGGTATTCTACGTATCACCAGTAAAGCCTTACCCAGCATCAATTCGTGCAGGACGAGAGCAACTCCCACGTGCCCCAGAGGAAATCGAGGTAGACTTGGAATGGGAGGTGGAGAAAATAGCGAAGAGTGAATAATCTCATACACTAGGAGAGTTCGCCAAGGCAATGTTCGGATGTGTGAATAAAGCGATTTTGTGAAATGGAGAGGTTTTGCGGAGGATGAAAACACCTGGGAACCACCAGAGCGCATGGAACATGCACAGGAGTTGGTGGAGAGTTTTCATAGAGAAAACCTGGAAATGCCAGGGGGTGCAGAGGTAGAATAGTACGAAAGGTTTTCCTGCCATGGCCCAGAAAACGCGGAACGTTTTTTACTGTAAGGTACTGAGTTCGAGACGAAATAAAGCAGGATTAACCAATGAAAGACTCGTGACAAACTTTTGGAGGAGGGAGCTTGTGTTAGGCATATGGAATTCCAACACAGCCCTCTGGCCCCGATGTAGGACCTGGACGGCGCCTGCAGTAGGGTGCAAAGTTGCTCGTTACCAGCAAAAATCGCAAAATTAGCAGCTTCCCCATAACACCTTATACGTCGTCGCCATCTGTCCGACCATAAGATGTGTTCACATAATATATGACAGGGGTAGTATTCACTGCTCATACAGCTGCAATCCAGTATATGATACAAATAATATCAGCTTGAGCAGAAAAGCCTACCGAATCAGAAAACAATAATGTTTCACGTTGACCGACTACAAATAGTCATAGGTCTGCAAGAACGGATTTGAGTTAAGGAAGACGTAGCTGAAGGCTCATTCTCGCTAGGCAAATGAAAGAAGTAATGGAGCACTTAGCCTAACGACTCTAGGTAAAGATAATGCAGTCATGCCGTTGTGTAGTCACCTTTGTCTGAAATTGAGACTGATCCCCTCAATAACCGAGGAACGACTGGTATGTTCGCATTTGCGCGCCATACTTAGAATAAGTTCATATGGCACAGGCATCGTTTACCTCTGACTGACAGAGTCTCGCCCACCCTCAGGAAGGGGAAGCAAAATAGGCTGAATGACTGGAAGCTTGGAATTATTCCGGGTCTCCGAATGTTCACACTTAAGATTGATAAGACGATATACTAGTAGTAGTTGCGGAGGTACTTAGTTAGTATTGGTATTAGATGTACCAGCCACGGAAACTCATGCGGGATATAAATATAAAAGCCCCTCCCTAGCTATTTGACAGACAGCAACGGAGAACAGATCTTATCAATACAACAAGTTATTACCTACACTTCATACTCTTGGTAGTTTTAGGGAAACGAGTATTAGCGATGAAATCACGACGCCTTCGTGACACAGCTCCGTTATCAAACACTTAAACACTTCAACTTATTCTACTGAGCTCCGAGTTGGTTACCCGTAACACAAACCTCGTTGATGAGAGTGGAAGCCGGATCGCAGGTGCTAAGTCCTGCCAGGGAGCTGCATTGGTTGGGATTGAGGAGGCCAATCACATGAGGTAAAGAGGATAGTCTCATTGCCATGATGCTTTCAAGAATCTTGGATACCGTCTCTCGGAGGACGATTATCGGGAATGAAGAAGAGGAGTAGTCAGGCTTGTGCAGCCTGGCTAGGAACACATGATTGGTGCCCGTGAGGACCATGCGGTAATAACTAAGAGTAAGGAGCGGAGATTGGAGAGACAGAAGGAGAGCTGGGATGACCCTGTTCACTACCTTCCAAACCCCTTAAGGGTTCTGGTCCGGGCGTGGGGCAGACGTGTTGGAGGATTTGCTGAGGGCACGGGAGATCTCTTCGCTTGTGAGCTCTGTCATGATGGGAGTCTGGTAGAGGTATGTGACTCTTCGAGTGGGTTCTTTGGGAGGGAAGGAGTGGCCGAGTAATGCATCATTTAAGGCTGTGGGGGTGCTCGCTACTCTTCAGTAAGATACTAGCTTGTTTACCATGTTAAGCGGGAGACAGTAAAACTATATAATCTCCATGAGGTTAATCCCACCACCCTTGCGCGCAGGGAGTACTGCCGCCTTAACAACAATAGATTTAGGTTTGTCCTGGGGGGATATGCAGTGGGCACCCAGGTGATAAAGCGAGCCTTCTAGCAATTACCCTTGATGATTGAGCTCTGTGGTGGAAAGATCATTGCGATTCTTGCTGCCTCAGATTGGCAAGACCATATGGGGAAAGTACTTTAAGGGTAGTAGAAGGCGTGAAACTTTCAAACACAATTTTCTTGAAGACATCAAGGGCAAGATGATCTGCTTAACGTGCAGTATACTGTGCCATATCCTACAGGCATGGCAAAGCAGAGTATATGGTGATCCAGGTGACTTTATGCCTAAGCCAGTTTTTAGTAAGTTGATAACTAAGACCGTATAAATGCGACCAAGACGAATGACTTGACTGTTACGGGTAACCAACTCAGAGCACAGTAGAATATTGTTAAGGGTTTTAAATGTTCGATAACACAGTAGTGTCAGGAAGGCGTTGTAATTATATCGCTAATACATGTTTCGCTAAAACTACTGGGAGTATGAAGTGTAGATATTAACTTGTCACATTGACAAGATCTCTTCTCCGTTGCTCTCTGTCTAATAGGTGTGGAGGAACTCAGATATTTATATCTCGCCTGCGTTTCTGCGGCTGGTACATCTAATACTTATGCTAACTAAGTACCCCTGCTACAACTGCAAGTCTTTCGTCTTATCAATCTCAAGTGCGAACACTCGTGGACCCTGCATAATTGTCCCCTTCCAGTCATTCTCCTTAATTTACTTCGTCTTCCTGAGGGTGTGCGTGACTCAACCAGTCGCAAGTCAATGATGCCTTTGACATATGAACATCGGCTGAGTATGCCGCCCAAATGCAAACATACCAGTCGGTCCTCTTTAATTGAGGTGATTAGTCTCAATATCAGCTACATCTCCATAACTCCTGTCCGTTCTTGCAGACCAATGATTGTCTGTAGTTGGTTAATGTGAAGCCTTATTGTATTCTGATTCGGTATGCTTTTCTGCTCACGCTGATATCACCTTCAATGATATACTGGATTCCAGCTGTATGAGCTCTGCACACTCCCCATCTCATATATTCTGCGAACAGCTTCCGGTCGGACAGACCGCGACGATGTATACCTTTTTACGGGGAAGCAGCCATTTTAGTGAATTTTGCTGGTAGCTAGCAACATCACACCGTACTCCTGGCGAGGTCCAGGCCCTCCATCAGGGCCATACCGGGGTGTTGGAATTGCATATGCCTAACATTGACAGTGGACCTTCTGGTATGGTAGAGGATGGCCTGAGTTGATTGGGTGGTTGAGGTAGTGCAGATGATCCTTGTGAAGACCCATGGGACCATCAAGGTAAAGTTGGAAATAGTCCACGGCAAGGTAGCGGATAGCTGCCATGGGTTCGTTGGAAATTGGGCAGCTGTAACTGCAGAACTACATAGTAGGGTCAGACATCTAGCCAGACTTCGGGAGAGCGCACCTCATACAGGGGGACTTGTGGCCGGCTGTTTGTCTGGGCCCATGTTGCGCACCAGGACAGTCACAATGATCCGCAAAAGAGGGACTTGTCTTTAGAGTGTCCACTGGCCTGGGATGGGCATCTTCCTGGGTTCCTTGATTCTGATCAACCTAGCCTGAATGACTTATGTGAGGTTACTGGAGAACACAGAGAAGATAACGCCATGCTATCTGTGCTACTCACCCTCAGCTTTAGGGGTTTGGACAAATGGGGTGTGAGTACTTAGGCGGGCGTTGGTGATGGTAATGAGGTAGATAATACCGACGTAGAGTAGCCAAAATTGGTTGCATTTGTTTGTCTGTAATGTGAGGTATCGTGATGAAGTTAATAGTCATGATGTGATAGTGGAAGGGAGAGTTGGTGGGTACTACAGGGGGAGGCAGACATGCAGAAAATGATAAACATCTTTAGAACGAAATTCTAAAAAATTGGCAACACAGGGTGTGGTGGGAACAACGTCATGCATTGTTTGCAGGGGTCAGATGGCACTTGGAGAGTGTCATAATCTTCCTCAAGGACAGGTATTGGGAAACATGAATGTTCAGATATTATCAGGACATATTAGGAATAGATAAAAACTTATGGCGCAAACAACATGATAGGGGAAACATAAGGGCATAGACGGCAGAAAGGAGTTTAAATGGAAAGCAGAGGTAGGGGCCAAGGTGGCCTGGAGACGAGGATGAGGGTCCCACATCACAGTGAATGGTACGTGGGTGATATGATCAGATGTCACGCAGATGTACTGTAAAAATGTTTGCTGTTGCCAAGGGGCCAACGCTAAGCACCACACGATTTTCTGGCGGTGGGGAGGTGCACGATGTGCTTTTAGGAAGCTCCGAATGCAATAGGTGCATGTAAGACGGGAGTTCAGATGAAGGAGGCGGAACGATGCAAAGCAGGATGCAACGTCAATCTGACTTTGCTTTCTGATTTCTGATTGACATTGTGTGCAGTGGTAAATTTTCGCTGATGTAGGTGGACCGCCAAGAAGAATGTTCCAATCAAGGGATTCTTGATCAGTTAATGAAAAATACCCCAAGCAAGAGGATTATTCGGAAGAGGACAAACCAGCTAGTAAAGGGCTAGGCGCTTTGCGAACTCAAGTGAGTTATCTGCCTAAGAGTAGGCGTGATAACTTCCAGTGGGACGGCGGAACAGGTAACGGCTGCCACTCTAACATATTCCACTATGATGGCTTATCCTTCAACAACTTCCCATGTAACAAAAATAAGTAAAACAACCACACTCGTCAGGACCCTCCCCATAACTTATCACAACAACCACATCTCCTCCATCTTCCTCCATACAAAATCTTGTTTACTAAACCACTTTATACACTTCTACAAAATTTCAGAACTTTATTCCATCTTTTACCCTGATCTTGGCACAAATTCTTGATTTTACCACTATTTTTAACCCTGAAAGTTGGACTTACCACCACTCCTCTTGGAGTTTTGGAGCTCCTGTTCTACACAGTTGACAGCATCTTCATGAAGCTATTCTGCATCTGCTGTCGAATTTTCAGCTAAGTACCTATTCTTTTGCCCTACCGCTTGTTTGTTGTTTCAATATTTCCCTTGTTTGTTGTGGTTTTCTGAACTTGTTTCATCAACATTTGAATTTTTGTGTGGTTGCTCTGCCAACGATTATCAACATCTCATATCATATCTTCTCTGCCCCATCAGATTTCTGCCCTACAACAATCTTAATAGTTGTTCCCAGTTATGCCTTCACATCCCTCAGCCTCTAGCACTTTTAGCTCCAAAATTCCCTTGAATGATACCATTATGTTAAGATCGCTCTTCGATCTGGCTTATCTCGCTAACTCGCAACAGGTGGCGATTCCTTATCGTATAGTTATCGTATACCACTCTCAAGAGTTGCGTTTGAACTCTTAAGTCTCATAGTATTAACTATGTTGTTTATAAAGACAGAAAAGATATTCTTAAAGAGTATGATTCTTTATTTTTGTAACGTTATAGATAGGAAATAACTTAGCCGGTTGCGTGAAGATCTATCTACATGACCTTTTTTTTTTTGTTCAACTTAAGTTTCAGTTTATTTACTGGAACAAAAATAATCTGCATGCAGTAACTAGGCTATAGCGGAAAAAACCAAGGAAGGAGAGTGAGGACCATACAACAAACCAGAACCACCTGAAAACCAAGGAAACCAAATCCTAAGAACCAGTAACCAGTCGAAAAACAAACGAGAACTAGGTACAATAAGCCCAAAAACCAAATCCTATAAACCAATAAGGAGAGACCAGACACTAATCCTCCAACAAAACATGATACAAGGGGGAAGTGTGAGAAAGGTTGCCCAAAAATTACGCGGCTAAAAGGGGGCGGGACTGAAGGACAGGACAGTAGACCAAAGGCGCAGAGAAGGGGAAAGGTAACCGAGCCACAGGGAACAGGGGAAAAAATGACACCATGTAATATCGCAGTAAGGTGCCAGCTAGTGCGGAAGTCGTGGGGTTAAAGCGACTCCTACAAAGTGGGTGGACACTGAAGGCTACAGAGGGGAGAGGGGGGGTCCAGCGAATACCATCCTAAGGATAGATGGGTGGCAGGTACGGTGCCAGCGGATCAACCGAGGGGGGGGGGCGGGCAGACAAAGCCCGAGCTGTCGCAACTATAGGACAACGTGTTCGTGTCGGGACTAGGAGGCCTTTATGGCCCCTTCTGGAGGGTAAAAGAGGTTGGCGAAATCGACTAAGGCCTGTGGGAGCCAAACCAGAGTAAGCCGACCGTAAGAGCGCTTACCGTAAAGTGTATCCCAGCCCTCAGAAGTATAGGCGAGGGGAGAGACCGACCGTGATTCTAAGTGAGATCAAAGAATCAGGTGGAGGAGGGATCTCATAACGCCAGTATGGAGGCAGGCGAGATGGGGAAGATAAAGAGAGGAATGGGGGGGGCAAAAGGCCCGTTGGGTAGGTGGGGGAGGATGGGCCGAAGCCCACGATAGTGGAAGTGGTGTTGCGATTTCAATCGCGAGGAGAATAACGGACGTGGTTGATGTCTATCTACATGACCGAGGTCCGTCCTTATATAGATCTTCCCACAACCCGCATACAAATCCCAATAACTATTATGAGTCACAACTGTGACTTATACACTCGCATAACATCCTATGACTCAAACCAGTCATTGCACAATCATCATATTACTATGAGTTGCTAGGGCAACTCATGTGAAAACCTAACATCATATGACCCAAAGTTGGTCATTCGTGTAACAATAATATATGAGTCACAACTGAGAGTCATGTAAAACATCCCATGACTTCTAAACGGGTCATGCGCATACAATCAATAACATAAAACCACATAACAAATGAAACTCTTTGACTGATGCCCGAGTCATAGTGCGAAATAGCTAAGTCAGTCTAGAATCATGACATTAGCTGCCTTCTTCCTAGGCCATAGTCCCATGTGGCCAAGCGCTTGGTTCCTTCTCTTAACTGTATTCCCAAACGATTAGAGTCAGATGCCTTACTTTCTCTGGTTTCTCTTTCTCGTATCTTGCTCCATAGAAGTCCTCCGTCATCTTCGTATCGACCTTTTCACGTCGTTCATCATCCAACTGACTCGTGCTCGTTCTTTCTTCCAAGCGAATCATTCTTTTTCGAGTTCTTTTCTCAGGGCATCGCTTTCTTTTTGCAGTCTGACTGCGCGCGTGGTTGTTCCCTAAATATGTTTTTGAGAGTGGGAGAGGCTTTTCCGTTCTTCGTCCCAGGTTCGTTGGAGGTTTCTAACCTGTACCTCCAGTTCCGTGATTGGTGTGTGAAGAGTTTCCCCCTCTTCGGAGTGTTTTTTATCCCGCCCTTCTGTTGCTGGTCTCGTCCCGTGAGACCAGTTGTTTGTGTTTCGTTGTTTTGCGTGGAAGTGGTAGCGATTGCGTATGCAATCACGCCAGCTGATGCGTTTGTGTTGCGGTTCTTTAGCTACTTGGGAAGGTTTCCCTTCCTAATCGATCCCCATCCATCCTTCCTGCAAAGGAGGGGAAGATCTTGAAGAGTTTTCCTGCGTGGGGAAATGGTCACGGTTTTTTTTTCGTCCAAGTATGTTGGACAGTAATTGTTGTAGCAAAAGGTAAAATGCAGTCCGTCGTGTTAGTTGTTTTTCTGGATTTCTTTGACTTTCTTTTCGAATTCTTCGCTATCTCCACATCCGTCAGCCCAACTAGCCTTCTTTGGGCTTCCGGGGGTAGTTTTGGTGGAATGAATGCACTGCAACTTTTGCGTTGCTGAAATTGGTGGCAGGGTACAACGAGAGATCGTGTTCGTGAGGATAACCTGTCCACTGGGCCCTGTATTGAAGTTTGTTATAGTGTAGGCGAGAATCTACTATCTCGTCAAGTTCCTATTCGTTTTCAACTTCGAGATCTATATGGGGAGGGTGAAGTTTCTTTTGTGAAGGCAAGGAGTTATTGTAGTATGGTTCGAGGAGACTGATGTGAAATGTAGGATGAGTGTTGTTCATTGAGCGTGGGAGGTCAAGTTTATACGCTCGAAGTCCTATCCGTTCGACTTTTTGGTATGGTCCTAATTTTTTGTAATCCAGTTTCCCCGAAGGTCTCATGGTCCGCATGTTACGTGGCAGCAACCACAACATATCACCGACCATGAGGTTCCGGTTTGGTTTTCATTTTTGGTCGGCTGACTCCTTTTGCCATTGCTGTGCATAACTGAGGTCCTCTCGTAATAGGTCGTGCAACTTGCTCATATCTTGAGCTTGTGTTATTTTTACAGGTATTTTGTATTTTGCTGGGTTAAATACTGGGTCATATCCACAGTTCGCATAAAAGGGTGTTGTCTTAATTGTTTCTTGTTTTCCGTTGTTGTATGTGAATTCAGCTCATGCAAGGTACTTCATCCAATCATCCTGCTGATAGTTCACATATGCTTGTAGATACTGTTCCAGTATCACATTGGTTCATTCCGTTTGGCTATCGGTTTGCGGGTGAAATGCGCTGCTTAAGCGTCTCCTGACGTTTAGTTGTTGTGTAATTTCTTTCCACATTTCCGATGTGGATAGTGATCCTTGATCGGATATAATATCTTTTGGCAGTCCATGCAATCTAAAGACTTGGTCTTTAAACAGATGGAATAATTGACTCGTGTCCATGTCCGGTCTCCACGGTAGGAAGTGTGCCATTTTTGTCAGGCTGTCTACAACGACCCATATGGCGTTATAACCTTTCGACTCAGGGAGTCCAGTGATGAAGTCCCTTGCAATACATTGCCAGGGTCTTCCTGGAGCGTCAAGAGGTTCCAGTAGTCCATATAGTGCATGACGTACTACTTTTGTTCTTTGGCATGTTTCACAGTTTTTGACATATCATTTAATATCGTTTCGAATAACTGTCCCGTAGTATAATCTCGCGTTGAGTTCTGTTGTCTTGCTCGTCCCCCCATGTCCTCCTTGCGGGACGTCGTGGTTGTGTCTTATTGTTTCAGTTCCGAATTTTTTGTTGTTAGGAATTCAAATCTTGTTCCCATACCATAGATAACCGTAATCTCGTTTGCATAGTCCCAGGGCTAGGCCGTTTATTTCTTTTTGGCCTTTTCGTAGTGAATTGAAAATCTCTGAAGATTCCTGTTCTTTTCCTGTTTCGACTTGTATCCATTGAGTATAATGGTCCTCTGACAGTGTCCCGGTCTGGATTTCATTCATGGATTCATATATACTATCGTCTTCTTCTTTGAAATATTTTTCTCTGGGTAGTAAAATCTGTTTTCTCTGTTGGATTCATTCGGCTTCTTTCGTTGGTGTATCTTTTTCCCTTCTGGTAAAGGTATCTGGCTGGCTTCTTTGTTAGCCAGGTCAATCCTCGATCTTGATATGGTATTGAGGGGGAGTTTCACTCCATCGGGCTTGTCGTTGATTAAGTTCTTTGGTGGTGGTAAAAGCAAGAAGGTTTTTGTGGTCAGTAACCACCCTTATTTCTTCATGACTTCCGAGTGTGTATTTTCTCCATACTTTAAGAGCTTGAACTATGGCTAATAGTTCTTTATTGTGTATGTCATAGTTGCATTCAGCCTTTGTCATTGTCATGGATCCGAATGCCACCAGTTTTCCATATCCTATTGGTACCGCGCTGTGATAGTATGCAAGAGCATAAATAGTTGGAAGCATCTGTTTCGATCATGATAGGGAGTTCTGGTCAAAAATGTTGTAATATCGGTGCCGCGGTAGGTCTTCTTCTTAGTTCATCGAATCCGATCTGTTGTTTCTCTTCCCATTTCCATTGGATATTTTTCTTCTTCGTATCCTGAAAAGGTTTAGCTATCCTGCTAAATTCTGCAATGAATCTTCGATAAATGTTATAAAAGCCCAAAAAGCTTGGTACTCCTTAGACTGCTTTTGGTGGTTTCCAATCGTCTATCGCTGATGATTTGACAGGATCCACTCGTACTCCTTCTGGATTTACTCTAAACCCTAAGTATTCCGTTTCTTGTTGATGGAATTTACATTTCGTTGGTTTGAGCCTGATTTTTGCGTTTCGGAGAGCCTGCAGGATATTCATTATATCTTGTTTTTGTTGTTCCCTAGTTTCAGAATATATGAGTATATCGTGTAGATAGACGATGTAACATATATCCAGGAATTGGCTGAGCTTGGAGTTGATCCATCGTTGGAAGGTTGCTGGTGCGGTAAGTAATCCAAAAGGCATAAAGAGGTATTCGTACAGTCCATATCTTGTCCGAAATGCTGTTTCCATTCGTCTCCTTTCGCAATCCTGATATTGCGATAGGTATCCTTGATGCCTAATTTTGTATAGTACTTTGCCTTTCCGAGTCGGTCGAGTGCTTCTTCATTCAGGGGTAGTGGATATCGGTCTTTCTTGGATACCGCGTTTGGTCCTCGAAAATCCAAGCATAATCGAAGTTTTCCATCTTACTTTTTGAAGAACAAGATAGGTGCTCCTGCGGATGATGATGACGGTCGTATCCCTCCTCTGTCCAGATTCTGACTTAGGTACTCTCTCAACGCTTTTAATTCTTCATCCCTGAATAGGTAGAGTTTCATAAGGGGTGCAGTTTTTCCTTCCTCGAGTTCGATGCGGTGGTCTTCTGGTCAGTGTTCGGGAAGGTCTGTTGGTTCTCCATCTTCAAACATGTTGATAAAGTCGTTGTACTCTTCGGGGAAAAGTTGTCTTAAGGGGACTTTCTTCTTTTTCGTTTCTTGTTGGACTGTTTGTCTTGTGCTGAGGGTAGAGGCTTCTGCTATCATGGGTCCCTTGTTTTCAGGATCCCATTTCAAAATGCCAGTTTATTCTCCTTGTTGATATAGTTTTCCAAAGGTTTTTGCCGATATAAAATCGATATCCGCGCTTTTTCCTTGGGTGTTTGGCAAGTTGTTGGTTCCTGTACTTCCGAATCCTTGGGTGTTCCTGTCTGTCTGGTCCAGGTCTTGCGCTTCCCTCATGGTCCTGTTGTCTATTTTCTTGATAATCATCAGTGCTATTCGATCACCTTTGTTGACCGTATAGTCTGTTTCTTGAAGGTTTATTAATAGGACTTGGATTTCTCCTCGATAGTCTGCTTCGGTCACGCCTGCTACCGTAGTGATGCCAGATCGCATAGCTAATCCACTTCTTGGTGCGATCCTTGCATAGGTGCCTTCTGTTAGACCTATTGCGATTACTGTCTTGATCATAGTCTGTCCTTTGGCTAGGACAGTTGTAATATGCTTGCTATGCAGGTCTTGACCGGCAGCTCTTGCCGATCCTTTGACCGGTATCTGGGCCTCTGGGTTCATCCACCGAACTTGGAGGTCTTCGTTCGTACATATCGCTTGCGATATGTTTGCTTGTTTGTTCTCCCAAAGAGCTACCTCTTCGCGAGTCATTTCGATTGTTGTTATGACCATGAGACATTCTTTAGCGCATCTGTCGCTATCGAACCATATCTTTTCTCTTCCCCAGTCGATTCTCGGGTTGTGTTTTGGGAGCTATGGCATTCCAAGTATAACCTCATGTTTCTGCAAGTAGGCTCCTTGGAATGTGATCGTTTCTTTTTGTGCTCCGATTTCCATTGTTACTTCTGCGACATGCGTAATAAGTCCTGCTTTACTTTTTTCTCCGTTGACCACGTATGTGTCTCTTGGTTTGCTGATCTTCCTCAAGGGCATGTGTCTCGACTTTCGCATAACCCTCTGTCGATGAAGTCCTGTGTTGCTCCTGAGTCCAGCATGGCATTGATATCCGTGGTTCCATTTTGCGTAAACAAATATATTTTGATCATTAGATGATCTGAATCATTATCGTCCATTGTATAGAGTTGTGCCTTGTCCAAAATCGTCGCTAGTTGTGCTATTCTCTTGGCTTTGCTGATGTCTTTGTCCCTCAGACCACTCCTTACTGGGGACTGTGATCTTTTAAAGTCTCTGTTTTATCGTTTTCCGTCCTGGTTCCTTTTACCTGGACTATTTGCTTGTTGCAGTTGGCGATAAAATGTCCTTGTTTTCCACAATGTAGACATGTGTATTCGTTTCGTATCTTTCTATATTTGGCTGGGGATATTCTTGGAAATTGAAACCGATTCCTTGGTTTTCTCCGGTTGGCGTCCAAGTCCATTGAGTCCCCTTTAGGTTGGTTACTCGTTGTCCTGAAGGTCCCATTGGTGTTCCCTGGTACTGTCTCGGTTTTTGTAGCAGCCCTTTGTGTTTCTTTTGGCAAGTGTTTTACTACTGTCAATTTTCTTTCTTTGCGGATAGCACAATCAGCCAGTTCTTCGGCATCATACACTTCGTTGTTATAGTGTTTGAACTGTTCTTGCAACAGGGAAGTCATTCCCATGAACCGCCATTCACCTGCTGTAGCGTCGTCTAGTAGAGCTTCAGTTTGTGCCAGTCTGAATTCATTCCAGTACTCTGTCATCGTCCTGTTTCCTTGTTTTATTTCTCGTAGCCTGGCCCTTGATGCTCCTCTGGGATCAACTTCTCCTAACTGTTGTCTGATGGATCTTGGGAATTCATCCCAGTCGTGCCATCCGGTGTCCCTTATCCCTTCCATATAAGGGGTAAGCGAAGCGCTTGCGTCTTTTCTTGGTACTCTAGAGACGTAGAGGATTTTTTCGTTGTCGTGTCCTCTGTCCCATCCCACCGCTCTGAAATACATTGTTAATTCCGCAATCTCATGTCGAAGTAGGGCTCTTTCGCCAGCATAGGTTTCTGGTTGTTTGACTTTCGGCTTGGACTGTCCCAATGCTGGTATGACTTGGCTTAATTGTGGTGGTGACAGTCCTGGTTGTTCCGGCAGCGGTGCGGGTGCAACTGAAGGGGGCCCTGGGTGGCCTGCAGGTGGGCCTGGTGGTGGTCCAATGGCAGATATTCCTTCGCTTTCGTCATCTGTGGTTGGGGAATCAAATTCCAAGCGTTGATCTTCTGTAATTGGACTTGGTGTTCTTCCTAACTGGGAAACGGCTTTTCCGAGGCCTTGCGATAGTCCTACTGAACCGAGGTTATCTTCGAATGTAAAATCAGCATTGGATCGTCGGGTGTTACTTTAAGAGGCAACCAAATGTTAAGATCGCTCGTCGATCTGTCTTATCTCGCTAACTCGCAACTGCCAGTGATTCCATCTCGTATAGTTATTGTATACTATTCTCAAGAGTTTCGTTTCAACTCTTAAGTCTTATAGAATTAACTATGTTGTTTATAAAGACAGAAAAGATATTTATTAAAGAGTAAGATTCTTTATTTTCATAACGTTATAGATAGGAAATAACTTGGATGGTTGCGTGAAGATCAATCTACATGACTCAGATATGTCCTTATATAGATCATCCCATAACCCGCTTACAAATCCAAATAACTACTATGAGTCACAATTGTAACTCATACACTCGCGTAACATCCTATGACTTAAACGAGTCATTGTACAATAATCAAATAACAATGAGTTGCTAGCGCAACTCATGTGAAAACAGAACATCATATGACCCAAAATGGGTCATTCGCGTAACAATAATATATGACTCACAACTGTGAGTCTTGTAAAACATCCCATGACCTCTAAACGGGTCATGCGCATACAATCAATATCATAAAACCATATAACAAATAAAACCCTACGACTTATACCCGAGTCATCGTGCAAAATAGCTAAGTCAGTCTAGAATCGTGACACAATACTTTGTATTCTTCCTCTCCTCTTCTTCCTAGTACTTCACCTGGCAGACACCCACTAGTCATTCCTCCCAGTGTGAGCAGGGGCAGAGGACACAGAAGAAGAACTCCACTGTCATCTTCTTTCCCTGAAAACTTTCCCGACTTGTCCACCTGTACTCCCCCTCCTCCTACTTCTACTTAGAGGCCTAGGCCAATTATCTTTGAGGAATTGCTTCATGATATTGTTAATCACATACAGGAACATCAAGGAATCTTCAATCCAAAGGAAGAAAACTTCCTTAATCACCTACTACTTACAATTAGCAGCTATGCCGACCACTACCTGCTTGATGCAGCTCCTCTTCCGCCAGCTACCTTCCCTCTAATCCCTCAGACTATTGAGACTAGACTTACCAAACAGGAAGAAACTCTTCCACATATTCTAACCAGACTTGACCAACTTACTAATTCTGCCACTGCCTCTCGAGTCCCTCTACCCAGAAAGCAGACATCGGCTGACATTGTGGGACAGGCAACTCCATCAACCACTACAATCTCTACACCCAAAGCGTCAAAAAAGCGCCCAGAGCCTACCCCAGAGCCTGAGAGAACCCTCATCCTTAAGCCTACCACTCCACCAAAAAACTTCAACCCCCTTCAGATCCAAGAATCCATTAACACTGCACTCAGAAAAGCTAATTTGACTTTAACTATTGTTTTAGTTAGACTTTCAGTTAACAACAACATAGTTATTGAGGTGAAGTCCGGGAACACTGCAGCTGAGCTTAAGGAGCAGGAAAGTGTTTGGAGCCATCTGGTACCTGGGCTGGAGGAGGTGGTTGTCAGAGAAAGATGGTATAAACTGGTTGCCCACTCTGTTGCTACTGACTTGATACTTGCAGATAGTGAAGAGAAACAGATGGAGGCATTCAGAGAGGATATTGAAACCTTCAACACAGACATCCACCCGGCTGCACCACCCAGATGGCTGACCCAACCTGAGTCCAGAACAGGAAAGTTGCACTCCTCCCTTGTTCTTTCCTTTATAACTGCAAGAGAATTGAAGCGGGCACTGAAAAACTGACTTGTTATAGCAGGTACTCCAGTTTGAACTTCTGAATTCCTTGCCATCAGACCTACCACACAGTGCAGAAACTGTCAGACGTTTGGACACCACCAGAGAACATGCAGACACTCATCTAGATGTCAACTTTGTGGAGGCGAACACTCTACTAGTCTTAACCAGTACAATGCTTGCCAGGCTACTAAGGAATATCCCAATACCCAGTTCAAATGTGCTAACTGTGAGGGATCTCACAAAGCAACTGACCTCAGGTGTGAAGTTTACAGGAACCTTGTTAGGAAACCAGAGCTGCCTACCACTGACAATCCAGCCCATTCATTATAAGAGGCAAACCAATTACTATTGTCCAGCACAATTGTGCAAAGACCTATGAAGTATTGACATCTCTTCTTCACTATACTAATGGTACAGCAGATATTGTTCTCATTCAAGAACCCTGGTTGGCTCCTGATTGCACTTCTTACTTACATCCTTTCTTTTATTCTATTCTTCTTGATACTACTAATAATGAGAGACCTAGAACTGCTGCCTATGTTAGTAAATCTAGACTGAATATTCTTTGCACTTACAGATCTGACCTTCTTTCTCACCTTGATGGTGATGTGCTCCCACTCCAGATTCTTGCTGGAAAAGAGAAGTTTACCCTTTGGAATATTTACAATGAAAGAAAGAAGCTGACCTCAGACTCTAGACCTCTCAATACCATGGACCGGATCCTGCATCAGCTGCACATTCCACCAAAATCCCTTGTATGTGGGGACTTCAATTCTCACCACAGCATGTGGAATTCAGCAGTTCAACAGCAGATCAGAGGTGATGTCTTGGTAGAATGGTTTAGAGCTAACAAGTGTGAACTAGTCAACCAGCCTGATGTTGCTACCTACAACTACAGACATGGCTCAGGCAGCTCAGTCCTAGACCTCACACTTGCCACACAGGATCTGTTTGAGAGAGTGGTAGATTGGGCAGTGGACATGAATGCACATACTGGCAGTGACCATGAGGTGGTAAGATTCACTCTGATTATTGATACTAACATGTTAGTTCCCAGTCCTTGGAGCAACGGGTACAACTGGCAGAAAGCAGATTGGAATTCATTCAATACCACCTTTCAATCTCTAACGGCTCAGTCTTCCTCCTCCTTCTACTCATGTCTAACAACCTCTACAACTGACTCTCTTGACCAGGCTGCCCTTATCATCAGAGATTCTATTCGGCACTCAGTCAACCTTCATGTTCCTCTCAGCGAACCATGTTCAAGATCCCAGAGGTGGTGGACTGAAGAACTTACAACATTGAGACAAGAAATGGCCAGAAAGCACAGAAAGTGGAAATCTACCAGTGGAAAACCTGAGTATGCTAGCTACAAGAAGAGCAGAAACTCATACTTCAGGGCAATCAGGACCAGCAAAGCCAACTGTTGGCAAACATTCCTCAGCAAAGCCAAGGGACAAGACATCTTCACTGCTATTAAGTATACCAGACCAGCCCAGATCTTAAAAACTCCTACTCTCTCTAATGGTGAACAGTTTGCTACTGCCTTTGACAGCAAGTGTGATATGTTCAGGAACAGCATGTTTCCAGACCCTCCAATATGTAATGCCAACTACAGCATTCTGGATACAGAGGCAGATAAGTGTTTCCCTTGGCCTGATATTATTGACACTGAGGTTAGAGATACAATTTTCAACTCTTCTCCTTCCAAGGCTCCTGGGCCTGATGGTATCAACTTTCTCTGTCTAAGGCAAGTGTATCGAGCAATTGCTACCCCTCTGACAGATTTGTTCAAGTCACTACTGAGAATAGGTTACCATCCTCACTGTTGGAGGAAAGCTACATGTGCTATTATCAGGAAACCCAACAAACCTGACTACAGTATCCCTGAAGCTTACAGACCTGTCTCTCTACTAAATTGTCTAGATAAGATTTCAGAGAAAATTATGGCTAAGAGGCTGGCATACATGGCAGAGAGCAATAGTTTATTGCACAGTGAGCAGATGGATGGAAGGCCAGGTAGGAGTGCAGTTGATGCAGTCATGGCATTGGTGCATGATGTTCAACAAGCTAGGTGTAATGGTAATGTACTCTCTGCTCTATTTATTGATGTCAAAAGTGCTTTTGATCATGTTTCTAGAACTCAACTCCTACTGGTCCTCCAATCACTGAGATTCCCTCCTGCAGTACACTCCTGGATAGACACTTTCCTCTCAGACAGACAACTAGGACTTAGCTTTGATGGCCAAAGACAATCTCAGCAGCCTGTCAATACAGGAATTCCTCAAGGCTCACTCATCTCCCCCATCCTCTTTCTCTTCTATCTTACAAACTTATTCAAGGATTTAAAACCTACTCTTCTTACACCGCAGCTAAGAACCCCTTCCTTTACTGATGATGTTGCACTTATTGTCACAGAACCTTCTGAAGAAGCCAACTCCCAAGCTTCGGAGAGGGCAGCTCAGAAGGCCTGGGGCTGGGCTGCTGCCAATGTAATAGTGTTTGATGACCCCAAGACAGAACTCATGCACTTCCATCACAAGACCTCCTCCAACACCCCCAACACTCCTGTTACCTTACCCAATGGCACAGTTATCCACCCCTCAGAGCACCTAAGATGGTTAGGAGTTTGGCATGACAGGAAACTTTCCTTCAACTATCATGTTCAACAGAAATCAGCCACAGCAGGCAGGGTACTGAATGTGATTTCCAGGGTTTCAAACACAGAATGGGGTCTTTCAGCACCTGCAATGAGGCAACTATACTACACCTACATTACCCCCGTAGCGGACTTTGGTGCAGAGATCTGGTGGAAGGGGCAAATTGGACTTGCTAATAAGTTGGAGAAGTTACTGCCTGAACTTAACAGAAGGATTCTAGGAGCTTTCAGAACATCTCCTACAGTCTCACTAGAGATAGATGCTGCTGGGCTTCAAGTTTCATTAAGACTTGACAGAATATGCAAGCGATATGCTTACAGAGTTCTTTAGATGGGATCAGATCATCCAATCAGACAGAGAACACCAAACACTTATCCTTCAACCATCTCCTCTCCAACAACTACCGCCACTGAGCTCTCTTCATCAGACTCAGACTCAGATCTTTCTCTTTATGTGCCAGCTAGGAGAAGAGCAACCTACCAATTTGATCCACAACAAGAACCATATGGGAAGGTGAAGGTTGACTGGAGAATATGACATTCCCAACAAGCTAAGTTTCCTACCCAACTGATCAGAGTATTGAATTCATTAAGTAACTATCTGCCAATAGGACAGGAGCTTGAACAATGTCAATAGAACCTTCTACCATCATGGCATGTCAGCCTTCCTCATCTTCATCCAAGATTACACCACTTCATTAGCCCTCAGGACAAGTCAATAGCAGCCAGAGAACATTTCCAACACTTCAACACAATGAACAATTTAGACAACCTCATTCTGTACACAGATGGAAGTGAACTGCAGTTACGGGTAACCAACTCAGAGCTCAGTAGAGTAATGTTAAGCATTTTAAGTGTTCGATAACGGAGTAGTGTCAGGCAGGTGTCGTAATTCAATCACTAATACTCGTGTTCGCTAAGACTACCAAGAGTATCAAGTGTAGACAATAACTTGTTTTATGAATGAGATCTCTTCTCCGTTGCTGTCTGTCTAATAGCTGGGGAGGAACTCAGATATTTATATCCTGGGTGAGTTTCCGCGGCCGGTACACCGAATACCTATACTAAGTATGTACCTCCGCAACAACTATTAGTGTTTCGTCTTATCAATCCTAAGTGCGAACACTCGTAGACCCTGAATAGTTCCCCACTTCTGGTTATGCGGCTTATTCCACATTGTCTTCCTGTGGGTGTGCGAGACTCCGCCATTAGGAAGTAAACGATGCCTTTGCCATATGAACTTTGTTTGAGTATGCCGCCCAATTTGTGAACAAACCAGTCGTTCCTCTGTTGCTGAGGTGATCAGTCTCAATATCAGACAATGGTGACAATACAGAGGCATGACAGCATTATCTTTACGTAGAGTTGCGAGGCGTAGTGCTGCATCGCTTCTTTGATATGCCTAGCGAGAATGGACTAGAAGCTACGTCTCCTCAACTCCCATCCGTTCTTGAAGACCTATGACTATTTGTAGTCGGTCAACGTGAAGCATTATCGTTTTCTGATTTGGTAGGCCCTTCTGCTTACACAGATATCATTTGCATCATAGACTGGAATCCAGCTGCATGAGCCGCGCACACTACCCCTCTCATATATCCTGCAAACAGCTTCCGGTGGGACAAACGGCGACGATGTGTATGGTGTTACGGGGAAGCTGCCAATTTCGGGATTTTTGCTGGTAACTAACAACTTCACACTTTACTACAGGCGACTCCTGGGCCCTACATCGGGGCCCGAGGGGGGTGTTGGAATTGCATATGCCTAACAACTGCGGACTGGGGGAGTTGGAGCAGGAGTAGTTTTGATGCATGGTGGAGAGATTGTGGGGAGGTGGAGTGTTGGACTTGGGATTGGAATGAAGGTTTATGATGGGGAATTGATAGGTATTGCCAGAGCACTCACAGAAGCCAGCAGGACCACCCTCTCCTTCAAGTACATCTGGATCTCTACGGTCAACCAAGTAGCCATTACCAATTCATACAAGTTATTCTCACACCCAGGACAGCAAATCTCACTACAGATCCATCAACTCATACAAGATTTATTGAACTCTGACCAGGAGTTGCAGCTTCATCTGAACTGGGTACCAGGGCATACTGGCATACAGGGCAATGATGAAGCTGACAGACTTGCAAAACAAGCAGCTGAGTATCCCCAACCTACTCAAGGCAGTTACCTTTCACTGACCAAACTTAAGACACAGATCAAGATGTCTGCCCTGTTGGCCTGGCAGAAGTATTGCACACAACTGCCCGATGTCAGAAAAGGTAAACACTTTAGGTCCATCCTCTTCCATCTGCCTTCACTCAGCCCTGCACCACATTTCAATCAACTATCCAAACATCATCTTGCAACAGTCACACAACGCAGGCTTGGTCAAGGCTACATTAAATCCTATCTTTACAGAGTGGATGAGAATATTTAGAACAGCTGTACCTGTGACAATGACCCACCTGCACCACACACACCTGAACACGTTCTTCTTTACTGCAACAAATATCAGCAACATAGACACCTACTCAGAGAAGTAGCTCAACATTTCTACCTTCCAGATGTGCTTGGATCTAAGGCTGGCCTGCTGGCTGTGGGAAGATTTGTGGGGAGTAGTTGGGCAGGAACCAGGAAGGACTACTTAGGAGTAGTAGACAGGGAAGAGTGCTCTGGCAATGGAAGGAGTGGGGAGGAGGAACTGAAGAGGGAAGAGGAGGTAGAGTTGAGAGGAGGAGGATGGGAGGAAAGAGAAGAGGGGAGATAGATAGAATGGAGGATGGCTGAAGGAATAGTAGAGGAGTAGGAGGAACATGGCAGGAGGCCCAAGGGAAAGTTAACACAAGGAAATAGGAGATGGATTGAGGAACCAGTCGTGGATGGCACTACAATCATGTACTTTCTTTAGCTTCATAGCCATTGGCTCTATAAGCTTAATGATATATAATAATAATAATAATTCCCCTGTAACAGCTGCATTTGGGATGTCTTCCAGTGCCAAAGCTTCCTCTTTGATATCTTATTACTAACTAGCTTCTGGTGTGACCACTTCCTACCACAGTTCTTGACCATTAGTACAACTACATTATTAACCTCCTAGATGCAGGTTACCTGATTTGCAGTAGAGGCAGTGACGAGGGACTCTCAGACATGGTGCAATCTCCACATCCACTTGGTGATTTGTGGGAAATTGAGGTGCAGGAAATACCAGATATTGGTGAAGTTCCTTGCTAACTTGTAGTCTTTTACCGTTTGCCTCTATTGCTTCTACAGATCTTTGGCTGCTTGTCCTAATATGAAGTGTATAGATAACATATCTGTACTAAGTTAGCGACAATCAGAGTGTCGCGCATCAAACTTCATATGAGGGGAATTCAGACGCGGTTGGCTCCATTGCCTTGCAGCAACCTTTTCCTGTACTGTGTTTTGCATGTAGAAGTATAACTGGTTGTTGTTAATTTGAGCCATGCAGATTTCTTTTTTAAGTATCTTGATAGTAATCTTGCAGATAATGGTCCTTTGTTGTAAATAAGGTAGGAGTTGTAGAAGTAATGTTTACTATAACTTTAGGAAGATTCCGGATATGCGCTCCTTCTAGCATGGCCAATTCAAATAATATATAAATGGCCCCGAGGATCTTACATGGTGGAAATAAATGTGAATCGTTTTCAAGTGCCGTTGTGAATCCTTATGCTCAAGAATCTAGGTCCATAGGTAATGTACATTGATATAAAGATCATCTCAGAAACAGGATCTTGGCCAAAGTTTTTTGTGAAACAGACCATGGGTAACAACTCCAGACTTTAGTATGTTGGGCCCTAAAGCTGTGCAGTAACTAGTTACTTTTTGCTTGAAGCAAGAACTTGATACCAGGATACTGTCCAAAAACTTGAAATCAACATCATACTAGTAACCGTAAGTCTACAAAGGGACCACAAGATTGACCAAACCAACACTTACTATGGCTATTGAATGTTCTTTTTGATAGCGAGAAGCCACAAAGAGAAGTGTCATAAATGGAAGACCTATGACGTGCATACGGAAGAAGTAACATTATCCGCGGACCGATGGTATGATATATTTCACTCACCAATTAGACTATCCACACAAATATAAACTTATTAAACCACATGGTATCAAGTGGACACCCTGATTCAGACCATAAATCTGATCCAGACCCTACTCAATACGTGAGTAGCGAATTTCCTGATGACTTGGTGCACGAGTTTGATACTCAACTTATCATGGAAGTCATATCCATGCTGGCCAGCATGCTGATGGAGTATGCTAGTACTCGGGTAGTATTTGGCGAAGTGAATGGATTTGGCCACAAACTCTGGTACCTGTAAGGGCGCCCATGTGCGCTGTTCACCAGCTTCCCAAGTTCTACACTTGTAGCTTGGTTCATTCAGAGTAACCTCTTAAAGTCTTCCATGAGCAAATACTTTTCCAGTGGCTATGGTAATTCTTCATTTGTTAACTATAGCTCAATCCATGCTCTGGGAAACCATCTACAGTCTTTGGATCCACACTGCTCATATCTACAATAGTTCCAAGGACTGGCTGAGGACAGTAGGGGATCTTTGTACTTCCTTTATCATAAGATAGTTGATTATATCTGGTATCTCCTTCTCCAGATTGTATACCAAGATGACATTGCCTACACACCACTGTGTAAATAAGAGTATAAGGGTTAAACAGTGTATTCTGAAATGTATCTGGCAGTCTGGTGGTAGGATGTTCAAGTACAGTGTCCCAACCTTTAACAAAACTGCTGGCTAACTATTGTAAAAGACACTTCCTCTTGGTGTGACAGCTATTCCAATCATTAGAATGTTCAATCATATGTGTCTCATCAACTTCACTACAGACGGGAAAGCAGCGCACAGGTATATTTCAATTGGAAATCTTGCCGCAACCCAGCACAACAGATATAGGTTAATAGTATTCCTTCTTATTGCATTATTGCTTACTATGCCAAAATTCTGGGGGTCCTTTACAGGAGACAAACAGTGGAGAAAAATCAATGCTGACACAGTACTGGATATATATGAAGTAATATTTGACCCATTACAAGAAACAGCTCCTGAGGGGATCCATATTGACTTTGTGAAGGGGAATGTTCAAAGTTGCTTCTCCATCTTATCTGCCTCGATTACGGACCACAAATAAAAATGGAGCCTTACACAAGATGGGATCTGGATCTGGGCGTAGATGGGGAGTGCCACCAGAGGAATTACGAATACACGTCAACCCCGAGTATCCTGTACAAGAATGTATGTGATTTTGCAAACCAAGATGTGCACTGCAGTGGCCAACCTAAAGGTTTGGTGACACCCGAGTCCCATTAGACATCACCAGTACCACTATAGGACGAAATATTTTTCAAGGACTTTATCTTGTTTAAGTGTCAGATCTGTACAAATCGGATAAACTCGTCACCTTCTACCTCAGATTATCCATGTATATGATGAACCAGATTCCCGGATTGCTTAAGAAACACACACTGGTGCTGGCTTTTGACAGTACTTGGAAGCCTTTACTCCTATATTCTTTATTCTTTGTGTACAAAAAGCCTATTGTTAGGTTACACTGTGTCAAGAAATGATGATGAGGAATCTGCAACCTTGCATATTAGCAGTTCTAGATATGACACTGCCACAGCCAGGGAGTTCAAAATGGTCTTCTTTCAACCATACTCATGATTGTGTCAGGGCCCTTGTTAACTTCACTATGATGGCACAATACCAGAGCCATATAGACAAGAATCTCGCTTACATGTAACAATATTAGAACCAGTTTCACCAGACAAAAGATATCTTCTTGGAGAGACAGGCACCACAATTGGTAAGAGCCAAGGTTGACGAATAACAAGAGGAGCTGTACCAGCAGACAATGCAAACGAACTAGCTAGTTGCCACTTTCAAGAAGCACCACGTCCGTGATAATAATCGTACAGAAGAAAACGAGCAGCATATGGAATTAATCCACATCCTGTCTTGTTTCAATTTTAGCAAGAGGCATTTCTTTGGTCGCTTCTATGATCTCATGCGCCCGTATGGCGATATTCAGATATATCCAACACAGTATGGCGATCTTGCATATAAGATACAATTGAATAACTAACAGTGACATTGAAATAAAAATGATGCCGTAAGACTGATCATACGCAGCGATGGTCAACAGAATGCTATTTTTCAATAGGACTGTTGAAGTTAGATTTCCACCAACCTCATGGAGGTGACCTCCCTGCAGACCTCTTGCGCTATTTGGACAAGATAACTATAGTACTAGGGCAGGTGCCCTGTTGCAGTCCAGAATAAATACTACTATGACAGGTCTGATGTCATTGATTTTTGCAAGGACTTGGAGATATCCTTGCAGACCATTTGTCATGAATTGATTTGATATGGCGAGCAAAACCTACCAACTGAGGGCTGGCTTCCACAAGATCCAGTTATACTCAAATCGCTCCTGGTCGAACTACTAATGCAACATGAACACCCAGTCCAGGCATTCCAAGGTTCTAACAATTACGACATCTACTGTGCATCCCCAAGACAGTGGTACTTTGCTCTTCCAGGATCAGGCAAGCCATAATAATAGGATTTTGGTACAAGCTGGTAGGGCAGATATGGATGGTGTACTCAAAGGGTTACTACGGGCAAAGCTCGTCGCTGTCTTACAAATCATGGAAGACACATCCCTGGGTATTTTATAGCGTCTTGCGCATGTGCAGAAGTGGATTGCAGTCAACTCATGTCACTAATTGGACGGACATTGCCTTTTAATGGGACACCTAAGGGAAGATGCTTAAGAGTTCACGGAGTTGATACTGGAATGTTTCTTGGCCTAGCACAGGTGATTCCGAAGACTGACTGGCACTGGCTTATCAGTAGCTAAATTGATTTATGAACGTTTAATGAGATAGATTAAGGAATATAGAGATCACAGGATTGGAACTTGGCTATGGGCTAAAGTGTAGATTGTAATGTTACTGCAACATTGTATATATAAACTATTGATGATGCTAACAGCCTGATTGAAATCAGGATAAGGCCCTCTTGCGGGCAGTAGTCTTCCGATTTTGATCTGGCCACTTGCCTAGTATGTATAACATACAAAGAATAAAAAATTAAGGTCATGAACATAGGAAGCCAGCATTCAGATCAATGTCATGGGACAACCAAACAATCATATAGTATAAAAACATAAATTAATGAAAACTCTACCAATGGGATATATTAGGACATGGGAGATTCAAGGCAAAGCACAAGTAGATACAAGTATGCAAATGATACGGTAAAGGCGATGTTTTGCTACTGCCCCATGAACCGGTTCACAATCGATTATGTAAGGAAGTCACAGAATGCCCTGACGGTAACAAAAGAAGCATGACATTGAAGCGCCAGGTCGCTGAGCCTAGAGGTTTTCTTTAGAAAGCAGGTAACGTGATTGAGTGTAGGCGACAGTAAGGAACCAGGTAAAGCAGCGGGCTTCAGAACAGCAAAACAATATGAAGGATAACCCAGGCGTGAACTGAACATGGGTCTGACACAATGTTATGTCAGGACACAGTAAAGTGAGTTGAAGCAACAGCATATCACTCTGATGCAAGCAGTCATTGTAACCAACACAAGGGCAACCAGGAGAGGGAGGGCATAGCTATTCGGCACACACAATTGCAATACTCCCCTCTGGCCCCGATAAAGGGCCCGGACATCGCCGGCAGCACCAAGTGTAGTCCTGGCAACCGGCATAAATCGTACAATTGGCAGCCTCCTCGCAACACTATATATGTTGTCGCGGTCCGCCCCACTTGAAGCTGTTTGCAGGATATATGAGAGGGATAGTGAGTACTGCTCATACAACTGGAATCCAGTGTACCATATGTAAAGTATCAGGATGAATAGAAAAATCCACAGAATAATAGTAAGATATTGGGCTTCAAATTAACTGACTACAAAAAGTCATGGGTCTGCAAGAACGGATAAGAGTAGAGGAGAAGAAGTGGCAAGGTCAACTCACGAGGCAAAGCAAGAAGTGATGGAGCACTAAGCCTACCAACTCTGCGTAAAGATAATGCAGTCATGCCTCTGTGTTGTCACTGGTGGCTGATGTAGGGACTGATCATCACAATAACAGAGGAGTGACTGGTATGTTCGGCACTGGGCGGCATATTTCAGGCTAAGTTCAAATGGCGAAGTCATCGATAGCTTTCAACTGGTAGAGTCATGCACAACCATATGGAGACGAAGCATATTAGCTAAATGAATAGAAGCGGGGAAAGTATTCAGGGTCTACGAGTGTGGGCACCCAGATTGATAAGCCAGAAGTGGTGCAAATTGTTGGGGAGGTACTTAGTTAATATAGATATTAGATGTACTGGCCGTGGAAACTCATGCAGGATATATATATAAGAATTCCTCCCCAGCTATTAGAAAGACAGTAATAGAGAAGAGATCTTATCAATATAACAAGTTATTATCTACACTTGATACTCTTCGTAGTTGTAGCAAACAGAGTATTTGCGATTACTACTATACGACCTTCCTGACATTTCTCCGTTATCAAATACCTGAAACACTTAACTATACTCTACCGAGCTCTGAGTTGGGTGACCTGTAACACTATCAACATGGTCTCTCTGTCATTGAGGGACAAATCGACACTTATTGTATCAAATGATCTTGACAATCGTTGCTATTGTTCTCTGCGATTATTTGTTCTTTATCCTACAAGTTAAGCTGTCTACAACAGAGCTACCAAAACCACTTACAGGATACTTGATGACCCATGCAGACGAGGACTACTATGATGACTTTGAACCTCATGCAGAAGGCAGCATTACACTAGTTTGCACTAGCGAACCTGTAGTAGCAACATGACTGGATAGGAAACTACTAACCCAGCAACAATGAAATGAACAAAGCACTACCCAGTCACAGAACAAACTTGTGTAGAAACACTATTATGGTGAAATAATCTTAATCTTTGATGACAGAGTTACTCAAACTGCACTGGCCAAAAGACTCCCCAGTGGTTTGTAAGAAAGACGTCCAGGAGAAAATACAATACCACATACCAGCCAGACGCCAAAGTATTAAGAACTGAGGAATAAATCTTTCCATGGTTAAGATGCTACACAATACGACTGGTAAGAACGGTTAGATAAATGAAGGATTTCAACTTTACTATGAGGTTGACAATTCAAATCCAAATCTGATACCCACACTCATATGCCATTATGATTGCGGGGTGAAGACGAACCCAGTGGTGAGAATATAGACGATGAAAGAGTTCACCAAGTTTTAACTACAACTTCGCAGTAACTACTTTTTCCTGCAAGCCATGTTCTGAACCATAGTGGAACACCAGTAGTATGGCCCCCTTCAATAGTTGATAAAAGGAGATAACAATCCAAGGTCAGAGGGTGCTACAACCGACATCCGGAAGACCAACACAAAAATTGCTTGGATTTGTTAAGAGATTTTCAACTGCACTACGGGAAGCTTAATACAAGACCAGATGGATAGAACGAGAGATCTTAACAGAACTTAACTCGGTCATAGGACTAATTGACTGAACGGCAATGCAGAGACAAGAGGGGTAATACATCCCCTTTAACACTTTGTCAAACTCTCAACAACGCTTGGTGGGAGACCTAGTATATGTTTGGACAAGAGTAAAAGAAGGAGAAGAAATAGTTGATGAAGAACTTGAAAATCCCCCCAAAAAACCTTGCTATGGTCACCTCGGTACTTGGTACTACATGTGATCAAGCAAAATTAAGGCGGGTGACAGTAGCAGAAAAGGTTCTGCTACAACAAGAGGGACAACAAGAAGTCTGTCAACAATTACAGAGCAATATGGGGACAACTAACGTACAATCCCTTGCACGAGACCTTCTGCTAGAACAAGAAGTTAAAACCTTGCATTCACATCGTGACAAATTGGTCATGGAATTAGCAGCACAAAAGAGTGTAACTAAGGATGTTAATGAATGAATAGCAAGAAACCAACTGGAAAATAGAGAATTCGAAACCTGCAAAGATGCCGAGATCCGTCAATTGAAAGCACTGCCAGAAACTTTATACACCCAGGTTAACCAACCACATGTAGACATTGAAGGTGCAGGAAGAGATCCACCTCCAAGGCATACACCAGAAGAAAGCCAAGTGCCTCAATAAAACAGGAAAATAGAGGGAAAAGTCCACGAAATGCTGGAAATGGGATCGGAACCTAGCGGTAGTGGTAAAAGGCCACCAGACGGACCAAGGAATACCCCAAGGCATTCTGATGATTACTATAACGATAGTTCTTCAAGTAGCTCTTTAGAGGAAGAAATCTATGGTGACCCTGATGAGGACAGACGGAGATGGCAACGAAGACAGCAACGACTGAGGTGAGGATTGATACCAGCTGAAAATTTGGACGTCAAACAAATGCGACTAGTTATAGTCATAGTAAGCAAAGGACTGGTTGGTGCAAAAACGAAAGACGCCACACCAGCGTACTTGTTCCAAGCGAAAGACTACCAGAATATGAAGACATGGTTACTCCAATGCCAAGATTATGTTCCGCGAAACTGCCAACATTGGGAAAATCACCTGCATAGGATGGTATGTGCAACCAGGCAAACTAAAGGAGAAACTATTGGGTACGTCACAAATTGGTATTGATGCACCATGACAGGGGAATTAGGCCATGAAAAGGTAGAAGGGTTTATTCTTTGGTAATGTCTCTGTCAAGAAATAGCCAACCAATATGCCAGTACGGCAGAGGACAGTGAGGTACTATGAGATGTGGATAAGGTCAAATATGGGGGAAAGATATCCACTGTCTTGTTAAGAATGGAGAACCTTAATATTAAGGTTGAATTAAATGGTACTGCGTCGAGAGGAAAATTAGAAAACAAGGTACTATTACCGGTACTGGAAAGACCGCCCTGAACAAAATATAACCTTGATACAGAATGGTTAGCAGCTTTGAGGGAATGTGGGGAACATTACGAAGATTGGAAGATAGATCCCTGAGTCTCTACTGGAGAACAGTCAAGCCAAGTCAAGTCCACTAAGCAGAAGAACCGCAATAACGAAAAGAGTGTACCCAAAACTACCAAAAAGTGCAAGCAGTATACGAAAGCCGAATGAGCAGCACATGAGGATACCAAAAAGGAGGGTAGGACCTCAACGTCAAATAAAGCTGAAAAATAGGAAAAACCCATGGAACGAGAAACAATGCATAAGGAAATTCTGCAAAACCTCATTGACTCCGGGAAACTAGATATGGGATGTACAAGATGTGGCTTAACAAACCATGAACGGAAAACTTGTGAAAAGATTGGGCAAGTAAGGGCGATCCAAGGTGCTGCATAGAAAGGTAACTGAACAGAGGACCGTAACAACCATCAACGTAATAAAAGTCCTACGCGAGTAAATCTGGTGAAAGAGAACAAACCACCCCCTTCTCAGGCACAGGTTACGAGGATAGCGACGCCCATACAAGTTTAGGAGAACCACGCAGATCATAAAATGGAGAGTTGGGGAATTTGGCACTGCCACCATCGGCGATTGTGTCTATAAGTCAGGTGCTCTACAGGCAAGTATGTCTCTAGGATTCGAAGAAAGAGATGCCGGGAAAACCTCTCCCACCCACTGGTGATAAGGACCAATGACACATCAACAGGGGATAATAAATGATCTTAGTAGGACATTTTTTCTGGAAACTTGAAGGCCTCTGATAAGGGCCAACTTGGGACTAAAACGAAGTCAGAAGAAATCATCCTAGAAATAGTCAGTAGTGGCGAGGGAGGTGACCCTTCGATAGTGACAAGGTAAACTTCGCTCCAGCACTTTCATCCTTATCAGCACATGCCGGATGCACTAGAGAGAAGGCTCTAGAGTTACTTCTCAAGAATACACTTTTCCTAGAATTTATTTGACGGGACCAATGTATGAATTGTGGGACAGATATGGTCTCATGCAACGAGGGTGGAAAAAAACAAGGGAAGGATAGAACAAGGTAATTGGTAAGCCCTATACACCTGACGGCAATACCTTGAACGTATCTGGACGATCATGGAGACCCCCCACACTGGGCCTGCCGGTTTCATAGGCAGGATGAGAGGGAACCATTCGGCAAGAGGTCTAGACCACTGGTAGTGGGTTGCCTGATGACTTAAATATGAAGTTGTGTATGAGGAAAAGGGGCACGCCATCCAACAACAGCTCACTCTCTCCTCATGAGTTGGTGAAATGCCAAGTGACCAAGTTAAAATACCTATCGAAATTGTAAAAGCTAATGGAATTAGTTTAGCTCAGGAGTTCTAGTTAACAGAAACTATGCAGGCACGATCACAAACATTGACAAAATGTCATAAAAGCGAAAAGCCAATCCGTTCCTCCAGGTGAGAAAGTGAACAAAAATACCTTGACCCAAAAGATACGATTGCCAAAAAGGCACAGAACACACCGAGACAGAAGACAAAAAAATCCCGATTTGTATGTAATAAGTTTCTGGTTCTAATATCTTTCTAATCAACCGCACCTTGTACGAGAGTATGATATACACTGTAAAAGAAGACAAAACTCCCCCAAACTAGTAGTATTGTATAGTTCTGCCACCAAAAGCGGTGGGAAGCACTTGACTGGTCCCCTAGTATCAGAGATTAGGACAAACCCCACTGATAAGAAATTTGTTGCGAAATTAAAACCACAACAAACTACGACCCAATTATTCCTGTTGGGTAATGTAAGAAACTGTAACGACCCTGCTGGATCTTACAGTAGACTTAGTCTTATCCCATATCAGAGCCCGGAAGGGTGACGATGGGTAAGTCTACGCTGTGGGTTCAGAAGGTTTCCCAGGACCCCAGCGAGTTACCCTGCCTCAGGTAGGTAGTTACCCTACCTTAGAGAGTATTGTTACCCTACCTTGGCAAGGTGGTTACCCTACTTTTGGATAGGAGACACCCTCCCTTCAGTGTAAAACGAAACACGAAGTTCCGGGAAAAGACATACGAATGTTTGTTACTAAAGATTATGGAGGAGGTTCGAATCTGGGCTCAATCAGGTAATCCATTGGTAAGCTACAAACCGAAGCAAATCTTGCCTTGGGTGAACATTGGAAAATCTGAGTCCAACACCCCCCTCTCGCCCAGATGTACAGACAATGTGTCATGGACCAACAGAAGTGTAGTTGCTGGTTTACTAGTAAAAGCCGATGAATGAAGACCGGGGCGTAAAATCGTATACGTTATCGCCGTCCAGTCGACCGGAAGCTATTGGGAGGAAATATGAAGCGCATGGGGCGATCGCATAGTTACTCAAAAGGTTAATCTTATGTGTATACACCACGGATACTTATAAGCCAACAGTAGTAGGTATGTAAGGTATACCAGATGCCCAAGAGGCCTGTAGTTTAGTAGTAGACATTTGACTTCCAAATGTTCCCAAAAGAGTGTAAGATGTCTAGAGGTTGTTAGCGAGCTCCAGATCGTAGTAGTCTTATCTTAATAGACATACTTAATTTCAGTGGGTACGGGTAGGGCCTATCTAAGCCAATGGCTTAAGTACCTTGTCACGGGAGTCCGTAGATCAAGCTATCGTTTTGAAGACAGTAGAAGATGATAGACTTGAAGAACATAGTAGTACCAGTGAATGGGAGTCTGCAGGACTTACATAGACCAATACGTATGGGACAGTGAGTTCGATATTAGAATAGCTCATCTGTTACCTGTTGGTTTGCTACTAATAGGACAACGATGGGAAGACATTCCTCCTGCAGCTAAATACAAGTACCAGGAGGCTCTATGAACACTTCACGCCGGATAATGAACATGCAGAGCCGGCCAGCATTAGGTGGAGTGCTAGGCCGAGGCCCAGAGGAGATGGGCATGCTTGTGATGGTGGTGAGCTTAGGAGTGATAGAAAGGAGCTGGCGATATATAATTCTACTTAAGTATATGCTAGACCAGTTCTCCTAAGAGGATCAACTATCCTTTTAAGAACTTATTAAGCAAAGCAGCGGCTTAACAATATTAAGTCTCACTATCAATGTTTTCTCTCTTACCGATTTGTTCTTCATTTTGCGTATGAAGAATGCTTTGGTACCGCCGCATCCTTGTGATACATGTTCCTACAGGAATCCCCTATTACAGAAACACCAGATGACAAATATCAAAACCCAGTGAGAATGGTATTTCCCTAGACAGTCATGTTCTAACCACATGACAGATGAAGAACTAGGAGAGATGTGACAAAGTGATGAAACAGTAGTCTTCAACAAGGATGTCCCAGTTATTGGTGTCATACAGTGTAAGGACGAATAAGTCAACAATATCCTATATAAAATCCCTGAACACTACCATTAGTCAGTTCAACAATATGAAGATGAAGTATCAACTCCAATGCCACCTCGAACAAAATGGGATAACGCTATCAGGATCAAGCAAGCGGAACAACCTCCTCGGGGTCTCATTCATCTGTTGTTGGCCATGCAACTCAAGGATATTCAGAAATACTTGGATAAAATGCTGAGCCAATGACAAATTTGACAGAGTCAATCATCTTCCTTTGCTGCTATTCTTTTCATACTAAAAGGCAGATGGTAAACTACTACTACTATGTTAGGCATAAAGGAGCGATCGTTCATTGCCAAGGAAACAACCCTCAGATTGCGATAAGTTACCGACGTATATTATCGGTGAGATAGTTATTCCGACCGACATAAAAACTACCGAGCCCTAAATAGGAGTCTCAAAGTATATGAGATAACTCAAATAGAAATTATTGGTCGGTTTAAAAGGGGGTTATCGGACATGTGGTCTGGAGCTCTAACAAACGGACTTAGGCCAAGGGGATGTAGCCGCAAGAACTTCTCGCTAGACAAATCAAAGAAGCGATGGAGCGCTAAGCCTACCAGCCTTTGTTGAGATAATGCAGTCATCTCTCTGCTTTGTTCACTGGTGTCTGATATTGAAACTGATCACTTCAATAACAGAGGAACGACTGGTATGTTCGCAATTGGGCTGCATATTCAGACTAAGTTCATATGGCAAGGGCATCGATAGCTTTTGACTGGCGGAGTCTAGGACACCCTCAGGAAGAAAACAGCTATCATGGCCTGATGACCAAAGCGCAAGAAAATATTCAGGGTCTATGGGTGTTCGCACTCAGAATGATAAGATAAATTAGTTAGCGGGTTGTTAGAGGTACTTAGACAGGATAGGTATTAGATGTACCGACCGCGGAAACTCACGCGGGATATAAATATAAGAGTTCCTCCCCAGCTGTTAGACAACCAGCGAACGGAGAAGAGATCTTATCAATATAACACGTTATTACATACAATTCATACTCCTAGTAGTATTAGGGAACAAAAAACCTTGCGACTAATCTCACGACGCCTCCCTGACATTTCTCCGTTATTCAATTACACCATACGCATAACTATACTCTACTGAGCTCTGAGTTGGTTACCCGTAACATACTAGTTGATTACTGAGGTCTAAACTCGGTCACCATCGCTGATAGGTACCCAATACTTGTCACCAGGGACCTCAGGGACCACGTAGAAGGATCCCAGATTTTCTCAAATATCACTCTCAAAAAAGTTTATTACTTGGTACGAATGGACAAGGAAGATAAATGGAAAACAGCGTTGCAATACGGTTGTAGACATTGTGAGTATATATTAATGAGTTTTGGATTAATTAACACACCCACTACCTTTACAATCAATGATACATGAGGTACTTCATGAATTTTTGGACCAAGTGTTAGGCATATGCAGTTCCAAGACCCACCTTTGGCCATGATAAAGAGCCTGGACGTTGGCCGCAGCATGGCGCGTAGTGGCTTGCTACCTGTAAAAATCGTCAAATTGGCAGCCTCCACATAACAATTGATACGTCCTTGCCATCCATCTGACCAGAAGCTGGTCGCAGGATATATGAGAGGGGTAGTGAGCACTGGTTATACTGGAATCCAGTGTACAATGCATAAAATACTAGGACGAACAGAAAAGTCTGCAGATCAATAATAAGACATTGCGCTTGATGTTGACCAACTACGAATAGTCATAGGACCGCGGGAATGGATGACAGTTGTGGAGACGTAGTAATAAGATCATCTTACTAGGCAAATCAAAGAAGCGATGGAGCACTAAGCCTACCAACTCTACATGAAGATAATACAGTCATGCCTCTGTGTTGTTACCATTGTCTCATAGTGAGTCTGATCATCTCAACAACTGAGGAACGACGGTTATGTTTGTATTTGGATGGAACATTTCAGACTAAGTTCTTATAACATAGGCATCAATAGCTTTTGACTGGCAGAGTCTTACACACCTTTAAGAAGATGATGTTATAATGGCTAAAGGACCAAAAGCAGAGAAAGTATTCAGGGTTTCCATGTGTTCGCACTCAGGTTGATTAGGCAAAGTTTTGCATAGGTACTTAGTTAGAATAGGTATTGGGTGTACTGGCCGTGGGAACTCACATGGGATATAAATATAAAAGTTCCTCCCCAGCTATTAGAGAGACAGCAACGGAGGAGGTGTTATATCAATATAACAAGTTATTACCTAATTTTCATACACTTAGTAGTTCTAGCGAACAGAGTATTACTGATCACATTACGAGCATTCTTGCAATTACTCCATTATCAAAATGCTTAATGATTTACCGTACTGTACCAAGCTTCCAGTTGGTTACCCGTAATACCAGGGAGTTGTCGTCTACCTGGATGACATCCTGATATACACTGCAAAAGAAAAAGATTATATTCAACATTGAAAAAGATTTTACAGAAACTAGAACAGAACCAACTAGTGATAATAGCCGGTTACGCTTCTATTCGCTTCGCTCATGAGCGAAGTGAATAGCAGGGTTACCCGCTCTTGAATGCGGAGAAATCCATATTCCATATCACAGAGAACGAGTTTCTGGCATATATTTTTAATAACAAAGGTTTGGAGATAAGTGAAAGAAAAGTTAAATCCACAAGGGAATGGAAGGCGGCAAGCTCTGTTAAGGAGGTTTAAAGGTTCCTCATGGTTGTAAACTTTTGCCGAATTCTCATACAAAACCTCTCTGGGATATGCGAACATATTACAGAATCCCTTAAAGGCGACCCTAAAAAGTTTTATTGAGGCCACGAACGGAATACGGTTTTCAAAGTTCTCAAAGAAAAGTTTTTTACAGTGCTTATACTTGGTCATTTTCAGCCTGGCTTGGATACAGTGGTCGAAATGGATGCAAGAGATTTCGTCCTCAACTGAATTGTGTCACAGTTCCAAGACAAGAAATTCCATCCGCTAGGGTTTCATTCACAAGAGATGAATTCCACAGAACGAAACTACGAAATTCATGATAAGGAATTATTACAGAAAATGGACTCATTCAAAGAATGCAGACATTACCTTTTGGGAACTGAAAAACCGGTTATGGTCGATACAGACCACCAAAATCTGCAACATTTATTTACTACAAGGAAATAGAACCAAAGACACATCCATTGGGCACAAGCATTAGCGGAATATAACTTCAAAATCGTATACTGACTTTGAACAAGGGGAGGAAAGCCAGACTCCTCTAGTACAAACCAGAGTACTGTCTAGAGGAAGGAATAGCACATAGCAAGCACTCTATTTTCCAGCTTGAACATTTTCATATCTCGTCAACTTCAATGGAGAGTGATGAAGATGGAGAGATAGAAATGGAAGAAGAATCCCTGACGCTGCAGAGCATACGGATCAAATTATTAAGTAAAAAGGCTATAATACCAATAAAAGGAATATAAATGGCGACTGGTCACAACCTCTATGCTCTAAACATCATGCCACTACAGGTAAAAGAACATTTACTAATAGACACAGGTGTAACTGTCAGCCTACCACAAGGAACCTACGGAGGAATTACGTCTCGCGGTGGACTTGTAAGTAAGAAAGGAGTTGATGTTGGAGCTAGAGTCAATGATGCAGACTATCCAGAAGACCTCAAGCTACTCTTACAAAACCATGGGTTTAAGGACAACAAGGTCCGACAAGGCGACCACATAGTGCAACTATCAGTAACTGAAATTAACAACGGAGAAATAATAGAAGTTAATAGGTGGGATCAGACAGGATGCGAAAGCCAAGGTTTCGGAAGCAGCAATTATATTCCGACACCGATGTTAGCGGCTGTATCATCTATGCAAATAAAAAGTATATTGCAACAACCAAATCAAATCCAAAAAATAACGTGTATTACGACAAATTGGATAAACGACAAAATTCTCCACCCTGACAAGAAAACATCTTAATGTCTAACTCCGCTCTTGCACACATAGAAATAAAGGTGTTTGCACCAAATTCCTAGACCAAGTCCTAGTTGCCACTGGGCAAGATGAAGAATAGAGAGAACGACAAAAAGAGTTAAAAACCTTAGAACTCGACAAGAAAACGTTAACAAAACAATGGTAACTAACAGAAGGATTCCTCTACAAAAAAAATTGTCATTATGTACCAGACAACAAAAAATTGTGAACATCAATCACAAATTGTTGCCAGGATTCTAAAGTGGCAGGAAGGTTTGGTCGAGACAAGACTCTAGAAATAATCAGAAGAGATGTTTATGGGAAAGGCGTGGCAAATTGTAAACAGAACTACGTCTGGTCATGCAATGAGTGTCAGCACAATAAGTCTCCATGACACCGGTAGTACGGGCTGTTACACCCACTGCAAGTCCCTCAGGTAGCATGGGTGTTGATATCTACGGACTTCATCACCCATCTACAAGAAGCTCAAGAGCCTATACAAATTATGGTTGAAGAAGACTGATTTCCCAAAATGGTCCATTTTATCAGCCTACACGAGAATGTGACCACCAAAGATGTGGCAAAGATTTTTCAACTAGAAGTATGGAAACTACACGGGTTGCTTACAGAAATCGTATCCTAGATGTACGAATGGTTTTGTGGAGATTTGTGAGAATCAGTGTGCAAGCTACTGGGGATAAAACGGGAAATATCAACCACATACGGTTCACGATCTGACGAACAGAGCGAGAGGACCAACCAAGTATTGAAAGCATAGCTGCAAAATTTTATCAATTACTATGAGAACAATTGGTATCAACCACTCTCCTAAGCAGCACATGCATACAACTACTGAGTGACCAACGCGCACAATATGAATACATTCTTGGCAAATTAGGTACTCCACCCAAAGACCAAATGGAAAAAAAAAAAGGAAGCTAGAAATCCAGGAGCTACATTATACGCACATTGGATGAAAACAATGTACCAGAACGCAGCTGAGACACTGGAACATCCAAAGGGAAGCCACGAGAGAATACTACAATGAAAAGACAAGGAAGCGGGAGGACTTGAAAATTATCGACAAGTTGATATTGAATGCAAATAACATCTTTTTGTTTTCTTTCTTTTTTTATTCTTCATATGTTTATTGATTCTGGCTCAAAAACGTACATGCAGCTCGCGCTATGGCATACAAAAAGCCTCAATTCCAACGCAATTACAAAGGAAACAACAAAGCTCAAAACTCTCCACCCCTCCATCGCCTTCGAGGAAACATATCCGCAAGCATCGCAAACGATGACTAATAAAAACTAGTAATGAAAATCCCCATCACGAACCAGCTGGGGCAGCCAGGTTAGTCACAAAAGGACCGGACGTCAAAAGAATAAATCCAACCAAAGGAAGGACTCAAACTCCCAACTAGAAATTAAAGAACATCCCAGGACAACAAACCTGCCCTGTTGTCAAGCCTAGAATAGCGCAGTAAGATGCCAGCTGAAAAGTGAAGAAATAAACAAAACCAGCAAACCCGCCAGTTGAGTTAAGTGCCAACCATGCTGACCTCCTCCTCCACCTCCTCAGGGTCCAAACCAGGGCGCTGAGGGCGGGAAAGGCAGATGGTAGAGTGGGCGTCGTGGGGTCCTCCACAATTGACACACCTGACAGTAAGATGACTGCAAGGGCGACCGCGAACACGACAGGTGGCTGTGGGGCAGGAGTGATCCCCAGTGGAATGTCTGATGGTGCACCAGCGATAGGTTGCTGGGTTGGAGCACTTGGTGGTATGATGGCCAAACCGATGGCAGTTTGAGCATTGGGTGAAGGAGTTGAAACGAAGGCGGCGTTCAGACCTGAAGGTGGAGGAGAAGGCATAGAGCCTCTTGTTGACAAAGTTGGGTGCCTTTGAGCCGGTGATTGATATGACTATGGTCGAGGCCACTTTGCCGGTGCGGCAGTCATCAGTGGTGAGCCATCTGGGTTGCTGCGTAAGTGCCGAATGCAAATAACATCCGCCCCAAAGGACTGTCCAATAAGCTATGTCCCGAGCTTTATAGACCATTCAAAGTCATAGAAAAAAGGGGACACTGATCTTATAAACTGTTACGAGTAACCAACTCGGACCTCAGTAGTGTATGGTTAAGCGTTAAGTTCAGATAACAGAGTACTGTCAGGAAGGCTTTCGTAATTGTGTTCGTGAAGACTCTATTCTCCAAAACTACTAAGAATATGAAGTGTAGGTAATAACTTATTATATTGATAAGATCTCTTCTCTGTTGCTGTTTGTCTGATAGCTGGGGAGAAAATCTTACAAATATACGTCGCGTGAGTTTCCGCAGCTAATACATCCAATACCTATACTAACTAAGTACTTCCGTAACATTTTCCGCACCGAATATCTTATCAAGCTAAGTGTGAACACTCATAGACCCTGAATATATTCTTGTTGCTGGTCATTCAACTGTATTTTAACTTGATCTTCCTGAGGGTATGCAAGACTGCCCCAGTTGAAAGTTAATGATGCTCTCTGCCATATGAACTTAGTCTGAGTATGCCACCCAAAGGTGAACATACCAGTCGTTCCTCTGTTATTGAGATGATCAGACTTAATATCAGACAACGGTGACAACACAGAGGCATGAGTGCATAATCTTCACGCAGAGTTGTTAAGCTTCGTGCTCCATCGCTTCATTGAATTGCCTAGCGAGAATGGGCCTGCAGCTACGTCTTCTTAACTCCCCTCCGTTCTTGCAGACCTATGACTATTCGTAGTCAGCCAACATGAAGCATTACTATTTTCTTATTCGGTAGACTTTTCTGCTCAACCCGATATCATTTGAATCATATACAGGATTCCAGTTGATTGAGCGGTGCACAATACCCCTCTCATATATCCTGCAATCAACTTCCGGACGGACGGAAGGCGACGACGTATCTAGTGTTACGGGAAAGCTGCCCCTTCCTTGATTTTTGCTGGAAACTAGCAAATTCACACCATACTATAGGCGATGTCCGGGCGCCACAACAGGGCCAGAGTGGGGTGTTGAAATTCCATATGCCTAATACTAGCTTCCTCCTTCAAAAGCTTGTCACGAGTCTTTCCTTTCCTTGATTTCTCTATTTCTTTCTAGAACTCAGTATCGTACGGTAAAAAACCTTCTGGGTTTGCTTGACCACAGCAGGAATATCTTTCAAACTATTCTACCTCTCCCCTTCCAAGCATTTCTGGGTTTTCTCTAGGACAACTTCCTACCAGTTCCTGAGCATGTTTCATACTCTCCAGTGGTTCTTGGGTGTTTTCATCTACCAAACAACTTTTCCATTTTACAAAATATCTTACTTCGTGCATGCAAGCATTGTGTCCACGAACCTTTCTAGTGTATAAGATTATTTGATTTTCATGATTTTTTTTAACGTCCTATTCTAAATCTCACTCGATTTCCTTAGGGGCTCGTGGTGGTCGCTCTCTTCCTGCACGAATTGATGTGTGGTATATTTCTTCTAACGATACATGGAATACAAGATGAGTATGCCAGCGGTCGGAAATATTTAGTTCACCGGATGAACGACCCCTGTTTTCCAGGACTTCGACAGGCCCATAAAGATTAGGACTCCGCTTTTTGGATGGTCGTTTGTAATGGATGTTTTTTGCATTGAACATCACTTTATCTCCTATTTTCATATCTGGTTGTTCCCATGCCTTTTTATCATAATATTTCCTCATGGCTTTCCTAGTACATTCCAACGTCTCGCCTAATTTTTGGTATATTGTTTTCATCCAATGTGCGTGTAACATAGCTCCTGGATTTTGAGCTTCCCTTTCCTTCATCCATTCCGTCTGTGGGTGGAACCTATAGTTTGCGAAGAATGGTGACATTGTATGTGCATTCGTGGCTGAGTTATTATATGCATGTTCCGCTAATAGAAGCAGTTGATACCAATCGTCCTGATCGCAGTTGACAAAATTCCACAGTTATCCTTCCAGCACTTGGTTGGTTCTCTCAGTTTCTCCCTCCATTTGCGGGTGGTACATGGTTGACCTTTTTCGCTTTATTCTTAGCCGTTGACACAGTGATTCCCAGAATTTTCCGGAAAACTTCCTGTGCATGTCTGATACTATCTCGGTCGGCAACCCATGTAGTTTCCATACTTCCTGCTAGAAAGGTTTGCCCACATGCTTGGCTGTCGAATTTTCGTGTAGTATAATATAATGGGCCATTTTGGTGAATCAGTCCACAACGACCATAATTTGTGTGTCTTTGCGACTCTGACAGATCTTGTATAAAATTGGTATATATTGACGCCCATGCCGCGTAAGAGACTGGTAGAGGTTGCAACAACCCACACTTGGCGTGTCATGGAGATTTATTGTGTTGACTCTCGTAACATGATCATATGTAGTCATTGGTCCAATTTGCCAAGCCTTTCCGGTAAAAATCTCTAGTCATTATTTCTTGGGTCATTTCGTGCCCGAAATGTCCTGCGACTTTGGAGTCATGGCATCCTTTCACAATTAATGTCTTTAACTCCTTATTGTTTGGTACATACAGGAGGATTTTGTAGTAGAGGAACCTGTCCTTTAGTTTCCATTGCTTTGATATCCTTTTCCCATCACGTTCTAAACTTTCTAGCTCTTTCAGTCAGTCCGTCCATTTACCAGCTAGCTCTGCGGCAGTTAAGACTTGGTCCTGGAACACATTAACAAACGTCTTCATTTCTATTTGTGCAAGAGTACAGTTCGTCATTGACATCTTTTCTTGGCTTGATCGTGGGTCGTGATGTTTGTCTGCCTTGTCGAAATATTCGTTAATTTTGGCATTTACTTGTAATATACTTTTCGTTGGCATAGATGTTTCAGCCGCTAACATCCATGTTGGGACGATGTTGGTGCTTTCAAACCCTTACACTGCCTGTTCTGTCTGGTCCAACTCATCGACTTCCATTATTTCCTAGTTGTAGATCTGAGTAACGATCAGTTGTGCAATGTGGTTGCCTTTTCGTACTAGGTAGACCTTAAAGCTGTAGTTTCGTAAGAGTATCTTGAGTTCTCCCATATAGTCCGCATCGTTGACTCCCACGCCAACCTCAAGTCCTTTTTTACCATCAAGTCCACTTCGGGACGCAACTCTGCCGTAACTTGCTATTGGTACACTGATAGCGATATCTGTATCTATCAACAACTGTCCTTTTGCCAGAAGTGGACCATCGGTTTAGTTGTAGAGGTCGTGACTAGCCGCCATTCATGACCCCTTAGTAGGTATTACTGCCGCTTGTTGCAATTTTTTAATTCCTATATTGTGAAGTTTCAGCAATTCTTCCTCCGTCTCTATCCCTTCATCTTCGTAACTTTCCATTGATGTTAAGAAAATCTGAACATGTTTCGGTTTCAAAATAGATTGCTCGCTATGCGCAGCACCCTCCTCTAAACCATACTCCGGCCCTCTGCTTAAGGCGCCAGGTTTCCCTCCTTTTGTATCTGGTCAGTATATGATTTTAAAATTATGTTCCACTAACGCTTGTGCCCAGCGGATATGTCTTCCATTCCATTTCTTAGTGGTAAGAAAGTCTTGCAGATTTTGGTCGTCAGTATAAATTGTAACTGCTTTTTCTGTACCCAAAAGATAAAGTCTTCATTCCTTAAATGCTTCCTTATCGGCAGTAGTTCCTTATAATAAATTTCCTAGTTTCATTACGCAGAATTCAATTTCGGTGAATGGAACACCACCGCATGTAGTTTCTTGTCTTGAAATTGTAATAGAACGCAACCGTGGGCGAAATTGCAGGCATCCGTTTCTACTACCGTGTCCAGCCTAGGATGGAAATGTCAAAGTATGAGTGCGGTAATGAATTTTTCCTTCAGAATTTGGAACGCCATATTCAGCTCAGTGCCCCAAGCAAAGTTTTTCAGGTCACTATTTAGGGTTTCCGTGATTGGCTTGCAAATCGGGAAGAAGTTTTGAATGAAACGTTGGCAAAAATTTGCAAATCCAATAAACAGTGGAACTTCCTTAAAGGAAGTAGGCGCCTTCCAATGACTTATAGACTTAACTTTTCTTTTGCTCATTTCTACTCCTTCGGTATTGATGATGTAACCTAGAAATTCAACCTCCTTGAACTGGAATATTGATTTTTCTAGGTTGACCGCCAGCTGGTTTTCCTTTAGTTTCTGCAGAACCTTTTTGACCAGTTGAATATGGTCCTTCTTGTTTTCTGAGTATATCAGAATATCATCTAAGTAGACAACAACTCCTTGGTCCAAAAACTCCTGCAGTATCTCATGCATCATCGATTGGAAAGTAGCGGGCATGTTAAGTAATCCCAAAGCCATTACCATGTACTCATAGTACCCATAATAGCATCGGAACACCCTCTTCCACTCATCTCCTTCTGCTATTCTTACCAAGTAATACCCCTTTTTAAGGTCTATCTTAGAGAAAATCGGGATCCTTGTACACGGTCTCTGAGTTCCCTCATAATAGGTATCGGGTACCTGTTCACAATGGTAACTGAATTCAAACCTCGGTAATTGACTACTAGTTATAGTTTGCCATCTGCTTTTGGAAGGGAGAGAATAGGAGTGCAGGCTAGTGATTGACTTGGTTGGATTTTACCTCGTTACAGCATTTTATCCAAGTACTTTCCAAGTTCTTTTTGTTGCATTGCCGACAACTGGTAAATTGGACCCCAAGGTGGTTCTTCCCCTTCCTTAATCCTGATGGAGTGATCCCATTTTCTTCTAGGGGGTATTTGGGTTGAAACTTCATCTTCGAATAGTTATACATAGTCGTGGTATTGTTTAGGGATTTTGTGTACGATGTTTCCGAATTGTTCGTCCTTACACTGTATTCGTCCTATGACTGGCACATATTGGTCGAAAACAACTCTCTTGTCATACTCACACATATCCCCCAATCCTTCATTGACTTCATGGTTCACACAAGATTCTTCTGAAAGATACCAATTTCCCGGGTTTTCCAGATTTATTCTGTGGTGTTCTTTACACCACCCGAAGGGAATAATTAAGTCCTATTTTCCTGCGTTAGCAATATAGTAGAAGCTTTCTGACCAGTGAGAGTTTATTCCGCTCTCTAATAAAAGTGGACATGTAAAACGTTTTCTGCCGCTTTCAGTGGCTGAGCCATTGAATCCTATGATTTCCGTAGAATTTTGTCTTGCTTTATTGGGGATATCATATTCCCTTGCGAGGCGAGCGTCGATTAGGAAGATATTGGAACCCGAATATAATACGCCGCAAACCTTGATGCTTTTTTCTTCCATCTTGATGTGCGCAATGCCTTTTAGGCAATACTACCGCTTGGGTCGAGGTATCCTTGCCATCTTCCGAATCTCGATGAATGTATTGGCTTTTCGTTTTTGAGACATTTGTTGATGTTTGTGACCACTCCTGCATAGTTTCGGTCAATCAGACTTGCTCCGCCAAACTGCTTCCAGTTAGCTTGTCTTCAATCAGGCTCTTAACTTGGTCTCTTGGCATTTCACCAACACTCGAGGAGACAGCGAGAAGTTATTGAATTACGTGCCCTTTGTCCCATCCACACTTTAGGTCATCAGGCAGCCCACTACTAGAGGTCTTTACCCCTTGCCGATGAGTTCCCTCTAATCCTGCCTTTGTAACCTGCAGGTCCTGTCTGGGGCGTATCCACGATCGTCCCGATAGGTACAGAGTATTACCAGCGGGTTCATAGAGTTAGCCAATTACCATGTTCTATCCTCCTCACGTTTGTTCTCCACCCTCATGTCATGAGATCATATCCATCACAAAATTCATATGTCAGTACTTGCGAATCAATTCGAGGGAGACTGTTTTTTGAGAGGCGGGTCTAAAGGCTTGTCTCTTGTACATCCGGTATGTGCCGGTAACAATGAAAGCTTCTGAGCGAAGTATGCCTCGTCACTCTTAAGTGTCATCTCTCTCACCCCGACTGACTCTCCGTAGTATGATTTCTTCTGACTTCGTTTTAAACTCAAGTTGGCCCTTGTCGGAGCCCTTCGTGTTTCTGGAACATGTGTCTGACTACCATCATTTATTTTTCCCCAGTTGATGTGTTAGTGGTCCTCACCACCAGTAGGTGGAAGAGGTTTTCCTCGCGTTGTTTCCTCAATTCCTATAGACATGCGTGCCTATTTGGGCACCAGTCTTATAGACTACCCGATTGCAGTGGCCGTTGGTGCCAAATTTCTTTAATCCTCCATTTCATGATCCTAAAGGTTTTCCCACACTCTTGTAGCCCCTTCGATCCGCGCGACTTGTGTCTTCTAGTGGAGCGCTTGGTTTACCTTAACCAACTTTACTCGCTGACATCCCAGATTGCGTTGTTGGTTATTCCGATCCTCCTTTCAAGTACCTTTCCAAGGAGCCCGTTGTATAGCTGTTACCTGCCTGTCCTTCCGGCAAGTTTTCCATTTATGGTTTGTCAAGCCACATTGCGTACATCGCTCGTTTTTCTTTCTTTCATCAATGAGGTTTTGCGGAATGCCTTTCTGCATTTTGTCCCATTCTGTGGGGGCTCCTGATTTCTTGGCATTATTCGATGTTGGGGTCCTACCTTCGTGTTTGGCTGCCTTGTATGCTGCTCGTTCAGCCTTTGTATACCCCTTGCTTTTTTTGGCAGGTTTTAATCGTCCTTTCTCATCATCATGATTCTTCTGTTTGGTGGTCTTGACCTGGCTTTCCCAAGTCGAGACTCTCTGATCCAGTTTCCATTCTTCATAATGTTCATGGCCTTCACTTAATGCATCTAGCCATTCTTCATCAAGGTCAAAATTTTTTAAAGACAGTCGTTCCTGTATTTGTAGTTCTACTTTCTCTTCCAACCTTTTTCGCCATACAATACTAGTTTATTGTACTTTCATGTTAAGGTTCTCCATTTTTAGTAGGAGGGTGGAAATCTTTCCCTCGTATTTCACCTTATTCATATCCCGTAGTGCCTCTCGGTCCGCTGCAGTACTGGCATATTGGTTGGTAGTCTCCTGACACAAATGTTGCCAAAGAATAAGCCCTTCTATCTTTTTATGGCCAAATCACCCGTCATGGCGCATCGATAACAATTTGTTAAGTGCGCAAGATTGTCCCCTTTAGTTCAACTAATTGCATATAGAATCCTATGCATGTGTTTTCCCCAATGGTGTAGATTTCGTCGGAAATAATCTTCTCATGGGAGCAGCCATGTCTTGACGTTCTGGTATGCTTTTGCCTTAAATATTTATAGTGGCGTGGCATCTTTTCTTTTTGCATCAGCTAGTCCTTTACCTACTACCTCTATAGATCGTTGTATTCGTTGGTAGTCCCGGTCTCCTGTTGGTGTCATTCCACATCTGGCTTGATGATGCTTTCGTTTCCACCTTCATTGGTCTCCATCAGGGTCCCCGTAGCTCTCGTCATCTGAAGAACTACTTGATGGGTCATCATCATCGTCATCAAGGTGGTGTCCTGGCCCGTTTCTTGTCCCTTCTGGTGGTCCTCTCCCACCGCCACTAGGCCCTGCTGCTGTTTCCTGTCCTTCAGAGGCCCCTGCTTTCTATTACTGATTTTCTGGAGAATTTGGACTTTCCTTGGAAGACGGGCCTTCAGGTGAATCTTCATCTTCTACAAGGACATTTGCTGGTCGTTGGTTAACCAGGGCTGATAAGTCTGCCAACTGTTCTTTCAATTCGCGTATTTTGGGATCGTTGTGTACCTCAACGTGGCTGTTGACCCGCTGGTTTTTTTCTATTTGTGCTCTTACGACCTCATTTTCTTCCTTTTGTGTCGCTAATTCCCTTACCAAGTCATCATGGTGCCATTGTAATGGATCAACTTCCCTTTCCAATCAGAGGTCTCAAGTGAGGGATTGTGCGTCCGTTGTTCCTATGTTGGTATGTAATTGTTGACTAACTTCTTGTTGTTGTTCCTATTGTCGTCGGATTTCGTCTTCTGCCACCATCTGGCTAAATTCTGCTTGGCTTCATGCCTCGCTAAGTGTAGAGGTGACCAGACCAAGGTTTTTCTGAAGATTTTCTAGTTCATCGTCAACTAGTTATTCGCCTTCTTTTACTCTTGTCCTAACTTTCTTTAGGTCTTCTATCAAGCGTTGTTACGAGTCGGAGAGAGTATTAAAGGCGATATGTTGCTGGTGTTGGGTATTCTTAGCTGTCCGGTCAATAGGCCCTATTACAGAGTCAAGCTCTGTCAGGAATTCTTGCGCTGTCCGTCGTGCCCTTTGTTGAGGTTTTAGGAGTGGAGTAGAATATCATTCAAGCAATCCAAGGGATGGTTTCGTTAGTCCACCTGGGATTGGTTGTATCCATCCCTTCATCTAGGACTGTAATGGCCTTTTATCAACTCTCGAAGAAGGCTATACCATGGGCATTCTACTTCGGCTTGGGACATAACATCCGGGAACACATTGTGGTCCGAAGTTGTGGTTGATATTTGATCAACTGCTTCATCGTCCAAGCCTTCCCCCATGGTTTTGTCTGCTCCTGTAATCCTTAATGCCATCCCAGCGTAGGATTCTGGGTTTGCTTTGACATCATCGAATTCACGGTAGAATAGGGATCGTTCAGTATTCCAACCGTCTTTAACAATTGTATCCCGTAGGATTTTGACAGTGGAAGAATCTATCCCCGCAGTTTTTAATATTTTGGTGTATCCCATGTAAGTAATAGGGTATTTTTCCCACGACCTCCAGTTACCAGCCACGAGGGACTCTTTTGACCAGTGATGTAGGGGTAGCCATGTTGTCAAAGTTTATCACAAACTCACCAAAGGGATGTTTCCTGGTACATTCTTTCAGGGACTGTTCGGCCCGATGTGTCCTTTGCAGTTTATCCATTTCGTGGCTTTTGCCCATACATTTAGCTACTGAAGTTTCGATAGCACAGGCTAGTGTAAGGCTACCTTGCTTGTCAGGTTTGAAATCGTCGTATTCGTCATTGTCCTTAGGGGTAGTTAAGTACCTGTGGAGTGTTTCAGGCAATTTCTGATGTGTGACTGTGTTTTCCAAAAGAAAGAACAAATAGTAAAAAGGATAATCACAAGTATTGTCAAGATCATTTGACACCGTTAGTCGATCGTGCCTCAGTTACAGTGAGACTATCAATATAGTGTTGCGGGTAACCAACCCAGAGCTCAGGAGAGTATAGTTAAGCGTTAAGTTCTGATAACAGAGTTAGGTCAGGAAGGCTTTCGCAATTGTGTTCGCTAATACTCGACTCTCTAAAACTACTAAGAGTATGAAGTGTAGATAATAACTTCTTATCTTGATAAGATCTCTACTCTGTTGCTATCAGTCCAATAGCTGGGGAGGAACTCTTATATTTATACTCCGCCTCAGTTTCCGCGGCCAATACATCTAATACCTATACTAACTAAGTACTTCGTACCATTTGCGCAACTAATATCTTATCAACCGGAGTGCGAACATTTGTAGACCCTGAATATTTTCTCGCTTCTGGTCATTCAGCTATATTTTAACTTTATCTTACTGAGGGTGTACAAGACTCCACCAGTTGGAAGTTAACAATGCTTTTGCCATATGACCTTAGTCTGAGTATGCTGCCCAGATGTGAACATACAAGTTGTTCTTCTGTTATTGAGATGATCAGACTCAATATCGGACAACTGCGTCAACACAGAGGCATGAATGCATTATCTTCTCGTAGAGTTGGTAGGCTTGATGCTCCATCGCTTCATTGATTTGCCTAGCAAGAATGGGCTTGCAGCTACGTCTCCTTAACTCCTGTTCGTTCTTGCAGACCTATGACTATTCGTAGTCGGCCAACATGCAGGATTACTAATTTCACATTCGGTAGGCTTTTCTGCTTACCTGGATATCATTTGTATCAGATGCGGGATTCCAGTTGTTCAAGCGGTGCACACTACCCGTCTCATATATCCTGCGAACAGCTTCCGGTCCGATAGATGGTGATGCCGTATACAGTGTCACAGGAAAGCTGCCACTTCCTTGATTTTTGCTGGTAACTAGAAACTTCAAACCACACTGCAGGTGACATCCGGGCCCTACATCAGAGCCAGAGGGGGGTGTTGGAATTACATATGCCTAACACAAACCGGTATCTCCAAGAGCTGGCATATCCATCCTGTGATCTATGTATCGCTAAGCGAATCATACTAAGCATCGATTTGTCCAGGAAGTGAATAACCCACACAGCGCCCTGAGGTGATCGAGGGAGACTGGGAATCCAAGGTAGAAAAAATAGTGAAGAGTGAAATAATCTCTTAGTCACGGAAGGTTCGTTGACGTAATGTACAGATACTCATACTAGCATACTTTATGCAATGGCAATGGTGTTCTGAGGATGAGAACACCAGGGAACGACTCAAGAGCATGGAACATGCTCTGGAACTTGTACAGGGTTTTCATAGAGAAAACACGGAAATGCCAGGCTGTGAGGAGGCAGAGTAATACCCTGGTTTTCCCACTTTGGCTAAGCTAATGTGGAAGGTTATTTACTCTACATAATTGAGTTCTAAAAAGAATAATAAAAATTGAATAAAGAAAGACTGGAGATGACCTTTTGGAGGAGAGAGTCGATGTTAGGCATATGCAATTGCAACATCCCCCTATGGTCCTGATGAAGGGCCTGGACATGACCTGTAGCATCATACGTAGTTAGTTGCTTGCAACCAGCAAAAATCACGAAATTGAACACTTTACCATAACATCTTATTAGTCGTCGCCATCCATCCGACCGGAAGCTGTTTGCCGGATATATCAAAGGGGTAATGAGTACTGCTCATTCAACTGAAACCCAGTGTACCATACATAAAGTACCTGGATGAATAAAAAAATCCACAGAATAAGTTTAATATATTGCCCTTCATGTTAACCGACTACAAATAGTCATAGGTCCGCAAGAACGGACGAGAGTTGAATAGACGTAGCTGCAATGTCCTCTCACTGGTCAAATCAAGAAGTAATGGAGCACTAAGCCTACCAACACTACATAAAGATAATGCAGTCATGCTTGTGTGTTGTCACCGATGTCTGATGTCTGACTGATCTTCTCAATAACAAAGAAACGACTGGTATGTTCATCTTTGGGTGACATATTACAAACTAAGTTCATGTGACAAAGGCATCTTTAGCTTTCCACTGGCCGTGCCTTGCAAATGCTCAGGAAAACCAAGTATATTAGCCAAATGATCTGAAGCGGGGAAAGTATTCAGGGTCTACGAGTGTTTGCACTGAGATTGATAAGTCAAAGGTTTCGTAAATTGTTGTGGAAGTACTTAGTTAGTATAGGTATTTGATGTACCAGCCACTAAAACTCATGTGGGATGTCAATATAGGAGTTCCTTCCTAGTTATTAGAAAGACAGCAACAGAGAAGGGATCTTATCAATATAATAAGTTAATATCTACATTTCATACTCTTAGTAGTTTTCGTGAAAAGCATATTCGCGGTTATGACTACAAGACCTTCCTGACATTTCCCCATTCTTGAATACCTTTAATGATTAACCATACTATACCATGCTCTGAGTTGGTTACGCGCAAAAATAGCCGCAATGTTGTCAACTTCACAGCACAAAGGTGACACACCAGACACCAGGTATATTTTCTACCGATGTGCAACAGGAGAGCATTGATGATCCCGCGATGCCCTAGTAGCCCTGGAGCTCATGAAAGGCACTGAAGAACTAGGGGGCTGTTTGGCAGGCCATTGTTTGCAAAATTCTTGATTTCAAAACATGTTTTGTAAACATGTGTACAAACAACCCATGACCATTATTCTAACCCACAGGTGTGCCAAACACAACCATTGTTTCTACACCTGTTTTCAAATAAATATTTTATTTAACTCCTTTTAGCCTAATTAATTTCTTATTTTTGTTATTTTACAAGATAAGTAATTTGTAAATAAATGAAATAAATTAATAATTAATATTATAACTTAGGAAAATCTTTAAACTCAATTCTCAACTACAATTAACCGTACAAGAACACAAACGAATTTCAGCATACACAACAATTCCAGCATGTCTGCACATTCCGAGGAGGATGAAATCAATAATGGAATATATCATTAGATTTGTAAGATTTGAATACATTATTTCAGAATAGATAAATATCCCTTCAAATAGTCACTCCATACGCTCTCTGAAGCAGTAGCAATACTAGCTTCATTGTCCCACCCAAATTCAGAAGAATTCAGCAAATGGGTAAAGGTCCCTCCACTTCTGTTTCATCTATTTAATTAATAATATGATTAGTTGAATGGCTAAATTAATATTAAAACAAACAAATTGAAAACTTTCCGTATTTGTACGAGTTTTCAACTGCGCTACAGTCTTTTTCTCCTCACTTGCATCCTTGTTAAATTCCTCCACAACCTCGTGCCACATCTCTTTCTCAAATCCATCATCAAGCTTTTTACCCTTCTTACACTAAGCCAACTTCCCATCAATCAGCCTTTGATCTGCATACTTCGACCATACAGCCTTGTGGGCATGTGGAGTCTTCGTAGTTGACATTCTCGAAACTGAACTGGAAGAGCCTGTCGTTCGTCATGGTGGAAAAACAACCTTCAGTACTATTGTAAAATTACCAGTCAAATTGCTTATTAATGTAATCGACCCTCTATTAATAGACAGACTTGATGCTATTATGTGAAGCCTTTAATATAAAATTTCTCACAACTTTATTATTAATCTTCTATAAATAGTTATATTATTATATTACTTTTTATTAAATAGTAAATGTTAAAATATTTATATTATCTTAATATTTAATACATTATTAATTGTGAAATTGATATTTTTAGTAATTATGGTAAATAATTTGTATGTTGTTTCAACACACGTGTTGAAATGATGATTTTGTTGTGTGTACAAACAATGCTGTGCCAAACTCACTCATTGTTATAACACATGATTTGGCCCAAAACATGTTTTGAAATCAAGAATTTTACAAACAACGGCCTGCCAAACAGCCCCTAGAAGATGGCTCTGGTGAACCATGAAGGTAACGAGTACGACGTGTAGTGGCCAAGACTCGGATATGGTTTCTAATTTTTCTTCTCCTATTCTATAATAATATTCATGCTTTTATGTTGAATTCTATGGAGGCACTTCCTTATTTCTTGTTAAAAAGCCGGTATTTTATGGTCATGATAATACTATGACTCCATGGCAATGTTTTTATGATGATTTCTTCATGTTCGGTCATTTCTTGGTTTCTACCAACATCTCAATAGTTCCTTGGCAACCGGTGCACGAAAACATCTTCCCTGGCCCTTGTATGGCCCGGGACTAGTACTCGAGTAGTTGGAAGGGAGGAAGTGTGGTTGGTAGCGGTGGAGAATTTAGCTAGTAGTTAGGTTTAGTTAGGGACAGACGAGCTAGTACTTCCACAGAAAGCCCGAAATGGAAAAAGTTCCATAAAGAAAAAACAATTTGTTCACGCTCGCGCTCTTCCCTTTTGCGATTGTATCACATCTCTCCATCATTCCCTCCTCCCTGCTCCCTCATGCCGGATTGAAAATTAGTCGTAGAATGCAATTCCACAAGTTGCTGGTATCCATTCAACGACCTCGCGTAAGAATGATTAGCCCCAAATTTTCCGCCCTGTAGCAAACCTTCTCATCATCCTAAGTGCAGCCGCCCCCCTCCCGGCCTGGACCACTTCACTGCGAATAACGAGCACTGTTCCCGCCGGCGCAGGGCGCAAGCACAACGTTTTCAAGTTCCTGGTAACACTATTGCCACCTCATCATTCCCACCTCGCCACTTTCCCCATCCCCTTTCCCAGTACCAGCGCCGTCACACCCACAGATCTTCTCAATACCCCTCCCGCGCAGCGGGCAATAGCGCCGTCGTGGTGCAAAAGTCGGATGTAGGTGCGGCGAAGGCGCCCTGAAGGCTGTCTACGCGGCTCGGGTGCGTGGGTGCTACTGTGAACTCGAACGTGCATCTGCCGGCGGCCCGAGAACCGGCGGAGAGGATTAGCTCACGCCGGAGGGTAACATCGCAATTTTTGGATCGCTGACTTGATTCTATGTTCAAGAGGGGCTGGATCCTTTCCTCCGGGGTTAGAGTTTCTGAGAGCCATTGGGGTTGGGGAGTAATTTCTGGTTGTAAGACGGGGAATTGGAGGAGGGGATTGGCCAGGTGAGGCGCGGACGCACAAGTGGGATGTTGAAGGAATGGAGCTTGGGGGAGAAGTGGGTGTCATATTCCTGGGCTAAAGTGAGAGTAATCTCCGGTTAGTCGCCTTGAGAGGGCGGCCAGGGTTTTGTTCGGGTGGAGTGAGTTTGGGGGCAAGTCAAGTATAACTGTATCGTGATAAATTTCTATAACCTAGTATTTGCAGAGGTTATAATGGTGGGGATCATATACATCCCACACATGTTATAATACCACACCAATATCATACAAATAGCCGGAATTTGATATGTACAACCGCACAAACATTGTACAGTAACAATCCCCAGGTTTACACCCCCTCTTTCCGTCCCAACACCACTTCACGCTCCTTGGTTCCGCGGCGACTAGAACTCTTATTCCCCCGGAAGCGCTTCCCTCTGGCCACCTCCACCCCCAGCATTACAGCCTGCTCGAGAACCGTTTCCCCGTAGCTGTTCACAAGTCCCAAATCCGCGCCGGCATCCTCTAACAACCCAACCAGCTCCCCCCTCCCTTCCTCAACCGCCCAGTGCGCCGCCGTGAATTCATCCCCGGACCTCTCGTTCACATCCGCTCCCGCCTCCAGTAGAAGAATAATGACATCGGTCCATCCCGCGGCCACAGCCTCATGCAGCGGCGTCCAGCCGCAGTAGCTCCGGGCGTTGACCTTCGCCCCAGAAGCTAGCAGAATCTTAGCTATACTCGCGTTGCCGTTGCGGGAGGCGTGGTGTAGCGCTGTCTTCGCCGGTGGAGGGATGGGTGATTGCGCCAGGATGTACTCTATTATCTCGATGTGGGAGTGCTTGCTAGCCCATTCCAGCGGTGAGAGGCCTAAGTGTGGTTGTAGCGTGTGTCGGAGGAGAGGGGTGTGCAAGAGGTTGTAGAGGTGTTTGCAAGTCTTGTGGAGGCTGGAGAGGGCGGTGGTGGGCAGCGTGGAGGATATCTGGAGAATGAGCTCGTTCGGGAGTGCTTGGAAGGACATTTGTACGGGTTTTTTGTTCGCGCGTAGGGAATGACTAGTAGTAAGAGAGAGTGCGAATTGAAAAAAGGGGAATTGTTGTTTCGGGTTGAGGAGGGTTCGATGGGAACCACCGGTCCGGCGAAGGATCAAATAAGTAGCACAGTCCGTTGAATCCGTCAACACAGTACCCGAGTGCATTGGCATGTGGACATGGTGACTTGTACAAGTATAAACGGAGCGGTCTCTGCTCACTCAATGTACCGTGCATACACGATCCATACCCACGGCAAATGCTATGTGCGGTATCAAGTGAGTGGCACATTGTAAGTGTGGGATGGGAATCACATCTACGGGTACTCTTGATGTTGAAGAATTTTCAATTGAGACTGCTATTGCATGTCACGGAAATCTCTTGCTTTTGCTTGGATTTAGCAGGATGCAATCGCAGTTCTCCCTCAAGGCCCTTCGACACAATGAGCATGAGGGAAAAATATGTCGGCAAATCTGGGGATTATGCAATATCGGGATAAAAAGGGTTCTGTATTATCCTCGCGTAAACACCTTCTCGCTTTTTTTTTCGCTGCATCAAGGTAAGTTAATCGGTCGAATACCTTGATTGATAATCGTGCCTAATAGGATGATGATAGGACTTGGGTATCTAAAAATTTTGGTCAGGGTCCGCAAATCAAGAGAAAGTGCATTTACGTTGGTCAATCTTTGAGAGCAAGGGCGGTCCCTGGATTACTAGCACCTCGCAATATCAAGTAATCATAGGGTTAAGGTTATGCGACACTCGCGTCGTTGCTTTTCGGGGTTCGATGGTCGGCGGTTCCTGGATTCCAATTCTCTCATTGACCTTACTCTGCGCGTATGATACATAATTAGACTACCATGGAATACCAAACTGTTATCCCTCAGCCTCATCGTGCTCTTTTGTGCTCGGGAGAGAGTACTTGTACCTTTTCGGTCATTTCATGCCGGTACAAAACAACGAGGTTACACTTGGCCAATCCAATAGGGAACTCTTGGCACAATGGCTTCCCAATATTCTACTCTTTTCATTGGCTGATCTGCCAAGGAGACAGGCCCGGACCCCGGCACAAGTACGAGAACTCGAGCAGCTGTGCAGAACAAGAACAACTCACAATGACTGTGGTACATAGTTCTATAATTGGAGTGGAGCTCTTTTGCTGCGCAATGGCGTCTGCGAGATCCCGCTTTCTTAGCCAGTGCAGTGGAGGGAATCGAGAGGCATTCCTTACCGTAGTCGTTGAAAGCCCCATCGAGCACAAGTCATCACCAAAATAACAAGATGCCGCCAACCGAAGCATCCGCACCCGAGCACAAGCTTTTCACAGCCCAGCCGTCGTCGTCATGATCTCCCCAACCTTGGTCCTTGGCAGGTACGCAGCTTCTATTTTTCACATGAAACACGTGGGTATTTCACTTTCAAAGTCTTCCCTTCACCCGTCCCTGCCGCACCTCTTGGTTGTTGGTTCACTACTCTTTAACCAATGATTCCGCTGCTCTGCTTCCGCTTTCAATCCAGTCCTCCCCTCAGCTCCACCCTCGGCCACCACCTCCAAAGAGCATCATGTTCAACTTGTTATCGATATCCCTCATACTACCACTCCTACTCACATACGCTTCGGCCACGGATTGTGAGTGCTATAGGACCTCCACGGGACAATACTTCACCGACTACGAATTCCATGACTTCCGCAAACTTTCTGGCCCTCTCTCGCCTATTCCTGAGTTGCCTGACGCGCTACCGAAGAGCACCACGCCAACCGCGGGGGATTACTCGTCGAACCCAAAAATCGGAGCAGTCCAGGATGGTTATCTAAAGAGCGAGGAGTTCACAAGCCGTTGGTCTATTCAGGACTGGGGGAAGGAGCCTACTAGCGAGTTCCCAGTAAGAATGCAGAACAGTCGGAGCAACGTCTATTTCGGTAACCCTTTCCCAACCCCTGGCTAAGAGAGTTTGAGAGCTCATGGGTTTGGATGGTAGTTTCTGCTGATTCGAAGAATTCATCGTCGAAAATGGTCATGAGAACTCATCGATTCGATCAATTCCACTCATCAGCTGAGGTTGAGTCGGCGTATGCATCGCACCTCCACCCTCATAGTATATATCGCCCAACAATGGTTAATAGTGGGTTAGGGTTCAAAACGTCTTCTATGCTTCTGTTCGCATTCGCGCCCGGGTGTACGGCGCTGCCGGTGCTGTTGCAGGTTTCTTCACCTATAGGAACGGCCAGAACGAATCTGACATCGAGATATTGACCCGGGATGATCCGACCGAGATCCGATATTCCAATCAGCCTGTTGTGGATGATCGTATGCTGCCCCTCTCCTCACATCCACCAAACCTAACTTACTCCCGGATCGTAAGAAACTAACGACCTCGAAAAGGTGGGAATGAGATCCGCGACTCCTCAACAAAAGTGAACATGACCTCGCAGGACACGACCGACGGCACCGAAGCTGAGAAACTCAAAAAACGCAATACTCCAGCAACCCAGATTAAATATGACGATTGGCACACCCACCGCATGGACTGGGTACATGGCAAGTCATCCTGGTTCGTGGACGGCGAGCACCTCCTCGATAAGAAATATGGCGTTCCAACCGTTCCTTCTAGCATTATTATGGTTTGTCTACTGGGTTATACGCTCACTCGTGGATATGGCTAATTGATTGGAACACAGAATTTGTGGTCGGATGGCGGTGTTTGGTCCGGAAACATGACGAAGGGACAGTCTGCATATATGGAGATTGAATTCGTGGAGTTGGTGTTCAATACTACCGGAGATGACCGCGGCTACTCGAACAGGAAAGTGAGGAGAACTACAGCCAGTAAGTGCGAGAGGATCTGTGTGATAGATGGCGTGGCTGTCGCTGGAACACCGGAAATTGCGAAGGGTGGGGCTTTCAAGAGAGCAGCCAACCCGTTGTCCCTGGGTATTGCCATAATGGTCGCTGGCGTATTGTCTTTTTAGCCAAGGAGGCAGCTATAATGACTACCATGACGATGATATCTTGGATCCGTTAGCTGGCTAGTTAGTTGGAGTTAGTACATATCCTGGTGTGTCTTCAGGTGAAGCCTTGATCTAGAATACTGTTATGATACCCCTCTTTATGATAATCGGCCTTAAACCGAGCTATACCTGCGTTAGGCTTTACCCGGTAGTTGTGTTGGAGCATACCCTACGGTCTTAAACTAGCAATTGTGTCAGTTGCCAGATGACTAGGCTTTCAACTCTTTTATCTCCCCCTGAAGCCCCCGTGAGAAAAATGATGCACTACAGGATAATCCAGGTGAAACATCTCTAGAAGGTCGGAGATACCACTGAGAAGGGAGGTTGGATAGCCTGCGAAGCCATGTAAAATCTGGGCCGGGGCGGTGATCCCCGGGTACTCAGGAGGAGTTATTTGATAGACCGCAAGGCTAAGGAGAGGTCTGCGGGCCAGGCCCCGGCCTGGCGAGGTGCCGAGTTATGTTGGTAGGGTCTGCGGAAGAGAGTTTGTTTGTGCGTTGTCATTAGCAGTGTAGGTATTTGCCCCGGTGGCTATTGGCAAGAGGAGTGTGACAGGGGAGAATTTTGTAGGGCTGCAGATGAACGAAGGTGAGGAGTCGAGTTTAATTGATTGCTTTGGCGCTTTGCTCGTTGGGGTCCTATAGGCCGCCCCTATCCTTAGCATGCGGATGTAAAGGTACAACACTTTCTGAGCCTAGGACCCAACTTATGGATTGCTTTTGTTGGCGAATACTCGGATAACAAACTGTTCTTGGAGACCGAAGGGCACGATGAGAGCGCCAAAGACTTAGCAGCCAAAAATTTAGGAGCAGGGATTGGGCAAAATTGGGGAGCCTGCCCTTTCTGCCGTTTCATTCAAAACGAGGGGGGGTGATAACAAGAGTGAGAATTCATGATTGTTGGATGAAAGATTTCGGTCGCTGCAGACTAAATTGAGAACCACTGAGGGGGGCATTTTTTCCGGCGAATGAGCGAGCTTGCAGTTATATCCGTATCCTGGGAGTGTACTGCTTATTTACAAATATCTTGCTAAATGCGTGAGCAGCGACCCCAAGTGGCCAGTCAGCCAGACTTGGGGTAGAACCTAGCTGACCCAAGCCTTTTCAGGGACAGCCGGGCCGGACCGTGGAAAAGTGGCTTTCGAGGCCCTATTGCATGAGGTAGGCTAATTCCATGGTTATAGACAAACCTGCATTGACATTCCATTTCATAATACAGACTCCGTTGTCATTACAACCACAGCGAAAGAAAAAATCATGTCAGAAACCTGTGACATATTTCACACTATCCAATCACATTCCTCTGTTTGTCCTTGTGATACCTCTTCCTTTACCCCTGTAGAGGATTTTGCTTGCCTTTGCATCTCGTTTATCAGGTAGATTATGCACATTTCATCTAAACTTTGATCAAGTTGAGTTATCCAAGACTGCTCCTAGTAATACCTTTTGTTCTGGTACTCTTGTGTGCCCTTTACTCAGTAACTTAGTAGTTAACTGCCTTGTTTGCCCCTTATGAGGGAGGGAGTCTTTGGTTCCTGAGACTTCCCTAGTTGTTGTGCCTATGACAATATTATCATATTGGTTTCCTTCATCAGGCATGTCCCTGAATGTTTGCTACTTTAATAGCTGCCCAAATACCATGGTGGAATTTGGTAACTCTCTTGTGGAGAAGGTGGCCTGCCTCTCCTTTACTTGGGCCTCAAAGTTTAAGCTTGCCGTCAACTCCCCCCACAGTTCTAGCTTCTTTGACTATGGTGTGCTCCGTGATAACATGTTTAGTCCGCTCACGAGACACCCTACTTATACTTCTTCTGCCTTGATGTTACCCTCATCAAACATGAATCCGCAGGGTTCTGGCTCCTCTATGAGTAAATACCTCGGACAGGACTGTCAGGGCTCTGCTCCAATATCACAACATACTACAGTTGGCAAAATTCAGAACTATCCCATTGGAAGTTGAAGTACTAGACAGATCCCTTCTGCCTCCACAATCTGTGATCATGCTTCTTCTGAGGTCAAGCTATACTGTATGTTGAGGCTGGATAGTTCCTGGCTCCTTTACTTTTGCCCAGCTGTTCTCTGTGTAAAGGGGGAGGAATTTACTGTGCAGGGACAGGAGGGCATATTGCAAGCCAATGGGAGAGCAGTGCTGGCCTCCTATCCCATTAAGTCTACTCCAACTGGGAGAGAGGTTTCTGTGGCCCTAGAAGACGGTAAAACTCTATGGAAAGATGGGCTGGATGATAGTATGCCTTTTACACCTGTGTAAGTGGATAGGTCAGTTGCTTTAGTAGGGAGTAAGTTTACAGACCATGGGTGTATACACCCCCTTCGCTCCACCTTGGCTGGAGCTGTAAGTATGTCTCTTAAGGCTTTCGCTAAAGAGATGTCTTCCACTATAGCCACAGCTGAAGTTCGTTGGTCAAGGATGCTAGCCAGTGTAGAGGAGGAAATGGAAGAAACATAAGTGGTACCAGGGGTAGTAGAGTGTGGGGATTTTTCTGAGGTTGCTGCTATGGCTCTGCTCACGATCTTGGGCAGGGGGTGCAACTTGGAGATGAGTGTAGTGAAACAGGTAGAAAACTTCAGGCTGGGTAGAGTCCATCAAGAAGTGTTGTTATGGGTAACCAACTCGAAGCTCGGTAGAGTATGGTTAAGCGTTAAGGGTTTCGATAACAGAGTAATGTCAGGAAGGCTTTAATGTGATCGCTAATACTCGTTTCACTGAAACTACTAAGAGTATGAAGTGTATGTAATAACTTGTGATATTGATAAGATCTCTTCTGTGTTGCTGTCTTCACTAATAGCTGGGGAGGAACTGCATTAGCGAAAATCAATAGACGCGCCCGGTGCATCCAGTGCATCTGGTAAACAGGGCGCTAAGAACGCTAATCGCGAATCCGGACGCAACCTGACGTCGCATGGGCGCCAGGGCGCAACGGGCTTACTACCTCAATCTCAGGGCACAACCAGGTACTGCACCATATTACCTGGGCGTTACCAGAACTCTAACATGCCAAAGGGTTCCTCCTTTACCTCTTTGTGATCTGATAGATCACAGTTCAAGTTCAATTGGTCACAATAAAAATTATTCACAAGATAGTTCAATTTATGAATACACTACTAGTAATACATATCAGAACCTGGCTGCAAAAGAGGACTTTCATAATAGGATGTAGCACTAGCTATATTGCTGGCAAGTAGACATCCTTTACACCGTGGGAAAGCTGGCGTCAAGGGGATCTATGCTGCACAGTATGCAACGCTGTGTCCAAAGGGTGCCCAAGGAATCTGGCGTCAAAGTCAGTACATGCCAGAACCTCTCCAGAACCTCGCCAGGAAAGACCACTTCCATAACAGGCTGTAGCTCCACCAATTTTGCCGGTGAGTGGATGTTCTGTACACCGTTGGAAAGTTGGTGTCGCGGAGATCTATGCAGTACAGTATGGGACGTTGTATCCAAAGGGTGCCCAAAGAATCTGGCGTCAAGGTTAGTAGATGCCAGAACCTCTTCAGAATGTGGCCAGGAAAGACCACTTCTATAACAGGCTGTAGCTCCACCGGTATTGCTGGCGAGTAGACGTTCTTTACACCGTTAGAAAGCTGGCGTCGAGGGAATCTAGGTTGCACAATATGCGACGTCGTGCCCTAAGGGCGCCCAAGGAATTTGGCGTCAAAGTCAGTACATGCCAGAATCTCGCCAAAACATCGCCAGGAAAGACCAAAGGGCACCAGTGGAATCTGGCATCAAAGTCAGTACACGATGTGAATGGTAGTCTGTTGTCAATGGGAGTGTGTTGTGAAGGAGAGTCTGTTGTGAAGAAGAGTGTGTTGTGAAGAGGAGTGTGTTGTGCAGGGCCCGGGGAGCATGTTGTGAGGTTAAGCTGGGAAGAAGGGGTAATTTCATAACTGAGTACCACGGCCTACTACCAAACTATGGCTATCACTCAGATTCTAGGTGGAATTTAGGTCGCGCTTTGCTCTTTCGGTCATGAAGAGCCTAAAATAAAATTTACCCTAGTGGATTGTGCCAAGAATCTCAATGTCATGGTAGTAGTACTGGCGTGTATCAGGGCGCAAGTAAGAGGTCTAATGAAAGTAACAAGGCTCTGAATAAGGAATTACTATGGTGAATAGCCCAGGCATTGGCATGGCGCCAGGTAGATGTGACGTCGCATCCAGGCATACCCGGCGCACTAGATGTAAAAGCGCCGTCGCTGGCGCCTGGGTACAACAGTAGCCCGCCAGGTGCAACCAGTACTTTTGCTGATATGTTATATTTACATCCCACGTGAGTTTCCGTGACAGGTACATCTAATACCTATACCAACTAAGTACGTCTGCAACATTTTGACTTATCAACCAGAGTGCAAACAGTCATAGACCCTGAATACTTTCCTCACTTCCGGTCATTTAGCTTTTATAACTTAGTTTTCCTGAGTAAGTGCAAGACACCTCCAGTCGAAAGATATTGACGGCTTTGTCATATGAACTTAGTCTGAAATTTGCTGTCTAAATATGCACATACCAGTTGTTGTTTTGTTATTAAGATGATCAGACTCAACATCAGACAACGGTGACAACAGAGAGGCATGACTGCATTATCTTCGTGTAGAGTTAGTAAACTTAGTGCTCCATCGCTTGTCTGATGTGGCTGGCCAGATGATCTTGCAGCTACGTATTCTCAACTCTCATCCGTTCTTGCCAACTTATGACTATTCATCGTCGCCCAACATGAAGTGTAACTTCCTAATCTCCTCTTGTGGGGTTTTCTATCCATCCAGGTACTTTATGTATGGTACACTGAATTCCAGTAGCATGAGCAGTACTCACTACCGCTCTCATATTCTCTGCGAACAGCTTCCGGTTGGACAGAGAGTGAAGACCTGTACCGCGTTACGGGGAGAAAGCCAATTTTGCGATTTTTGCTGGTGGCAAGCAACTACTCGCCATGCTGGCACTTTATTGGGGCTAGAGAGGGATGTTGGAACTGCATATGCCTAACAGGTGTGGAGGTATTCGACCCTGGAGTAATGTCAGAAAGGCTTGTAATCGTGAATACTAATAAGATAATAATGTAAAAGTAATATCACTCGTTATGTTAATAAGGTTTCTTCTCCTTTGCTGCTTGTTTTAATAACACAGAGAGAACCCTTGGATTAATATACGGAATATGTTTCCATGACTAGTACATCTAATTCTAATTCTAACTAAGTACCTACGAAACAACCTCTCAACTAATCTCTTATCCAGTCTGAATGCCAACACTCCTTGACCCGGAAACTATTGCGACATTTTGGTATTCCAGGGAGGGACTTAGACTCCAGTTGTCGAAAGCTAGGGATGTCTTTGTCAGATGTTTATTATTTTTGGTTTTTTATCCAGTTTCATTTAATATTTCTTTGATGACCTCAGGAGAGTCATACAAAAGGCGCTGGTCTTCTCCCATACCGGATACGAGAAGGTTCTGGGGTAGGCCAAGTCAAGTAGACTAAGGTGACCAACAGGCGGTGAATACTAGTAATAACAGTGACCTTAATGTTAGGCATATGCAATCCCAACACCCCCCCCTGGCCCCGATGAAGGGCCCGGACGTCGACTGCAGTACAGCATGAAGTTGATAGTTATTAGCAAAAGTCGCAGAATTGGCAGCATTCCCATAACACCGTATACGTCGTCACCGTCCGTCTGACCGGAAGCTGTTCGCAGGATATATATATATATATATATTTTTTTGTTTTTTCCTCATATGTTTATTGATTCTGGCTCAAAAACGTACATGCAGCTCGCGCTATGGCATACAAAAAGCCGTAATTCCAACGCAGTTACAAAAGAAACAACAAAACTCAAAACTCTCTCCACCCCTCCATCAACTAAGCAGAAATATATCCGCAAGCATTGCAAACGATGACTAACAAAACCAGTAGTGAAAATCCACGTCACAAACCAGCAGGGGCAGCCAGGTTAGTCACAAAAGGACCGAACGTCAAAAGAAAATCAAATCCAACGAAAGGAAGAACTCAAACCCGTGACTAGAAATGAAAGAATATCGCGGGGCAAAAAACCTGCCCTGATGTCAAGCCTAGAATAGCGCAGTAAGATGCCAGCTGAAAAGTAAAGAAATAAACAAAACCAGCAAACCCGCCAGTTGAGTTAAGTGCCAACCATGCTGACCTCCTCCTCCACCTCCTCAGGGTCCAAACCAGGGCGCTGGGGGCGGGAAAGGCAGATGGTAGAGTGGGCGTCGTGGGGTCCTACACAGTTAACACACCTGACAGTAAGATGACTGCAAGGGCGACCGCGAACACGACAAGTGGCTGTGGGGCAGGAGTGATCCCCAGTGGAATGTCTGATGGTACACCAGCGACAGGTTGATGGGTTGGAGCACTGGGTACTATGGTGGCCAAACCGCTGGCAATTTGAGCACAGGGTGAAGGAGTTGAAACGAAGAGGACGTTCAGACCTGTAGGTGGAGGAGAAGGGAGAGAGTCTTTTGTTGACGAAGGTGGGTGCCTTTGAACCGGTGATTGAAATGACTATGGTGGAGGCCGCTTTACCGGCGCGGGAGTCATCAGAGGTAAGCCATCTTGGTTGCTTTGTGAGGGCAAGTCCAGTATTGAATGTGGTGAGCTCAGTGGCGATGGTGGCCAGGGGGTAATGTGTAGGTATGCCATGGACCAAGAGGTGCGTGGCTGGGGTCCAAGTGGACGGTGGTGGTTCCAGGGATCAGGTGGAGGAAGGAAGAGATCCTGCTATTAAGCACGGAGGCTTTCACATTATCCATTGTAGGCAGAGTGACATTGCCACCTTCAAGCGACACAGTCTGGACGTAGGTGGCTGAGAGAGCTGTGTTGATGCTGTCTCTGAGCTGGATGGCAGTAGAGGTGAGGGGGGAGCCATCACATTTGATGACAAGGCGTCTCTCTCTCATGGTGATGGACTTCTTAGGCTGTGGAGCCTTAGAAGGGTCAAGGGGTTTCGCCTCTGTTGCAGTAGGCTTAGGAGTGTGGGAAGGTTTTCTCTTCCTGCCTTTCCTCGCGACAGTGGCCCAAGTAGGAGGACCGGAGGAGGGGATGTGCGCAGGCGGTGTAGAAGGAGCAAGGGCGGCGGGTGGTTCAAGGGGAGTCCCTGAGGCCTGGGGGGGTTGGGGTGACGAGGGAGCCGAGGTGGGGGCAACATGGCTGTTGGGGTCCGTGATGTGGAGGACTTCGAGTTCCTTGCGAAGAGACATGAGCTCCTGAGTGACAGAGTCCATGGCTCTCCTGTATGCGGTGTTGGTTTGACGAAACACTTGAAGAGGGATGGTTACTTCAGGTGGTGACTCGAATTCTGGTATCTGTAGTTCCAGGGCACACTTCACAAAGAGACTCTGGAAGTAGGTGGGATCCATGTGATCAATCTCCTCACCATCCCTTGTGAGGACTGGGAGTTGGCGCTGGGTGTTGCTGTGTGGTCGTTTTTGAGGGGGGGGGGTTCACCAAGAGGGAACAATGGGAAGGTGGGGGAGAGGGAAGTTCCAGCACCACCAAGGGGCGTGAATCTAGACCCATAGGAGGGAGGATTTGGGTTGCGCCTTTGGCCCTTTCCTTTTCCCTTGCAGGAGGCACCGGGCGAAGAGGACATAATTGTAGAGAAAAGGCTTTCCCTGTGAGGGGTAAGTGAGGAAGCTGTGAGAAAAGCTTTGCAGCCAATGAGAAAAAGCCTTGGCGAAAAACTTGGTGTGGTTTTTTCAATCGCGGTGGTTGTAACGGAGACGGAGCCCGTGTTCGCAGGATATATGAAAGGGGTAGTGTGTACTGCTCATGCAACTGGAATCCAGCACATGATATAAATGATATCTGCGTGAGCGGAAAAGCCTGGCAAATAAGAAAACAATAATGCTTCATGTTGACCGACTACAATTAAGTCATAGGTCTGCAAAATGGACGGGAGTTAAGGGGACGTAGCTGCAAGCCCATTCTTGCTAGTCAAATCAAAAAAGCGATGGAGCACTAAGCCTACCGACTCCACGTAAAAATAATGCTGTCTTGCCTCCGTGTTGTCACCGTTGTCTGACATTGAGACTGATCACCTCATTGGCAGGGGAACAACTGGTATGATCACATTCGGGTGCGATACTCAGACTAAGTTCATAAGGCAAAGGCATCCATTACTTCTGACTGGCGGAGTCTCGCACACCCTCAGGAAGACGGAGTAAAATTAGGCCGAATAACCAGAAGCAAGAAATTATCCATGGTCTATGAGTGTTCGCACTTATGATTGATAAGACGAAAGACTAGTAGTTGTTACGGAGGAAATGAGTTAGTATAGGTATCAGATGTACCGGCCAAAGAAACTCACCTGGGATATAAATATAAGAGTTCCTCCCAGCTATTAGACAGCAGCAAAGGGAGAAGAGATCTTATCAATATAACAAGTTATAACCTACACTTCATGCTCTTAGTAGTCTTAGAGAAACTAGTATTAGCGATAAAATCACGACACCTTCCTGACCGGACTCCACTGTTAAACAATTATAACACTTAACTTTACTCTACGGTGCTCCGAGTTGGTTACACGTAACACTATATTGATAGTCTCTCTGTCACTGAGGAATGATCGACACAAATGGTGTCAAATGATCTTGACAATACTTGCTATTATCCCTTATTATTACTTGTTCATCATCTTAGAAGACAGACCTGCTACGCACATAGTATCAGAACCTCTTACCGGGTATTTGACAACCCCTAAGGACAAAGACGATTACAACCATTTCGAGCCAGGCTAGCAAGGTAGCCTTACACTAGCTTGTTCTACCGAATTTCCGGTAATCAAACAAAAGAAAAATAGCCCCAAAACGGTGCTGCTGCGAAAACCTAACCGAGTCGAAAAATTACCCCAGTTACTTATCTGGAAACATCCCTTCTGTGAAATTATTCCAACTTCAACAACAAGAATACTTCTACGGCACTGGCAAAAAGAGCCTCTCGTGGCTGGTAACTGTACGTCGTGGATCAACTACGACATCACTTGCATCCGGTACGCCAGAAGATTAAGGCTAGTGGGATAAAACCGTCAACAGTCAAATTCCTACACGATACAGTTGAAAAAGACGGTTGAACGACCACATGATTCCTTTTCTACCACGAAATCGACGATTCAAAGTCAAGCCCAGAAAACTACTCAGATATGGCATCAAGCATGGGGAGGATATTGAGAGAAGACGAAGTCATGGGAGAAAGTTTGGATGATGAGGAAGTTAACGAAGTTTCAACTACAATGTCTGAACCACCACCAGTTCCTGGAAGTTACGTCCCAAGTCAAAGCGGAACTCCTGTCGTACGACCTCCATCAAGGGTTGACAAAAGACGATCATAGTCGAAGATGAGTGGTTTGGTACAACCAACCCCCGGAGGATTAACGAAACCGTCGCTCAGTTTCCTGGAAAGATACTCTACCCCACTCCAAGGATCTCATGCCAAGGCCCGACGAACGGCGAGAGATTTCATGACCGAGCTTGATTGGGTAATCGGACGTATTGACCGGACGGCACAGGAAACCCATGATCGACAGCACAATGCATTCAATACTCTCTCAAACTCCCAACAACGACTAGTGGCAGACTTGGAAGATATTCGGTGGAGAGTTAAGGAAGGAGAGGAACTAGTCGATGAAGAGGTAGAAAATCTCCAGAAGAACCTTGAAATGGTTACTTCAGGACTTGGTAAAGCATGGGACCGGTCCGAGCTGAGACGAACAACTGAAGAAAATAAGATTCGGCAGCAGCAGGAGTGGCAACAAGAAGTTAGCCATCAAATGCATAGCAACATAGGGACAACCGATGCACAATCGCACGCCCGAGAACTTCTATTGGAAAAGGAAGTTAATACCTTACAATCACATAGGGACGAATTGGTAAGGGACCTAGCCACACAAAAGGAAGACAACAAGGATGTGAGGGCACAAATAGCAAGAAACCAGCATGTCAACAGGGAATTTGAGGCCCAGAAGGATGCAGAAATCCGGGAATTGAAATGACTACTGGATAATTTGTCGGCACAGGTTAATCAGCGACAATCAGGTGCCGACCGAGGAGGCAGCAGTCCACCTTGGATCCCTGCACCTAAGGATAGCCAAGATTCTCAAGAAAATCAGAAAGGGAAAGGAAAGGCCCCTCAACGACAAGAAGGGGAGGCAGGTCCTAGTGGTGGAGGACAGGGACCGCCGCACGGTCCAAGAGATAACCCAGGGCATCCGGGGTATGATGACGTCAACAGCTCATCAAGTAGTTCTTCAGATAACGAGAGCTACGGGGACCCCGATGAAGACCGACGTAGGTGAAAACAAAGACAACAACGAGCCAGGCGAGGAATGACGCCCAAGGAAGACCTGGACTACGAACGAATGCAACTGCTGATAGAAGCAGTGAGCAAAGGAATGGCCGGTGCAAAAAGGAGACCCGCCACACCACCACAAATCTTTGTAGCAAAGGACTACCCAAACGTGAAACCTTGGTTTCTCCAATACGAAAACTATTTCTGACGAAACCCTCACCATTGGGAAAAACATATGCATAGAATACAATATGCTATCAGTCGGACAAAAGGAGAGAACCTTGCGCAGTTCACAAATTGGTATCGATGCGCTATGACTGGTGAACAGGGCCACAAGAAAATTGAAGGGCTCATCTATTGGTAACGTATCTGTTAGGAAATTATCAATCGATACACTAGTACCGCTGAGGACCTGGCGGCGCTACGAGATATGCATAAGGTTAAATACGAGGGGAAGATTTCTACCCTCTTATTAAAAATAGAGAACCTTAACATCAAGGTAAATTTAGCCGGTATTGCATGGGGAAGAAAGTTAGAGGAAAATGTACCACAACAAATACTGGAATGGCTATCCTTGATGAAATATGGTCTTGATGAAGAATGGTTAAGTGCACTAAGGGAATGTAGTGAACATTGTGAAAAGTGGAAACTGGATCAACGAGTTTCCACAAGAGAAAACCACGTCAAAATGACAAAAAGAAAGGACCGCGATGAGGAAAAGGGTGGAACCAAAATCATCAAAAAGCAGAAGCAATATACCAAAGCAGAGTGTGCAGCATATAAGGCGGCCAAACAAGAAGGTATGATCTCAACGTCAAATAAGGCTGCAAAATTAGGAAGCCCCACGGAATGGGAAAAGATGCACAAGGGCATTCCGCAAAATCTCATCAATGAATGAAAGAAAAATATGGGGTGTACAGAATGTGGGTTAACAAATCACAAATGGAAAACTTGCCGACTGGATGCACAAGTAACGGCAATTCAACAGGCTCCTTGGAAAGGTACTCGGAAAGAGGATCGCAATGACCACCAACGAAATAAAGGACTTCCAGGAGTAAATTTGGTTAATGGAAACCAGCCACCACCACAAAAGGCAGAAGTCACCCCGATCGAAAGGTCCACACAGGTTTAAGAAAACGTTTCGGATCATGAAATGGAGGACTAAGGGAATTTGGCACTGACGGCGACGGCGATCGGGTAGACTATATGACAGGTGTTAAATCGATACGCCGGCCTATAGGAATCGAAGAAACGATGCACGGAACTACTCTGCCACCCACTGGTGGTAAGAACCCCCTACACATCAACCGAGGAAAATAAATGCTGGTAGTCGGACACGTGTTCCGGAAACTCAAAGGTTTCCGATAAGGACCAACTTGAGATTAAAATGAGGTCAGGAGAAATCATATTAGCCAGAGTCAGTAGGGGCGAGGGAGATGACTGTGGGAGTGACGTGGCATACTTCACTCAAGAGCGGTCATCGGCTGCACTCGAGACAAGGCTCTAGACTTGCTTCTCACGAGCAAAGTCTTGCTCAAATTGATTCGACAGTACCGACGTATGAATTCTGCGACTGATATGATCTCATGAAATGAGGGTGGAGAACAAGCGCGGGAAGGATAGAACATGGTAATCGGCCAGCCCTATGAACCCGATAGTAATACTATGTATCTATCTGGAGGATGGTGGATAGCCCCTAGACAGGACCTGCAGGTTGCAAAGGCAGGATGAGAGGGAACCCTTCGGCAAGGGGTAAAGACCGCTAGTAGTGGGCTGCCAGATAACCAAAAGGTTGTGGATGAACAGGAAGGGCATGCAACCCAATAACTGCTCGCTCTCTCCTCGCGTGTTGGTGAAACGCCATAGACGAAGATAAGAACACTATTAAAGGAAAGGCTAACAGGAACCAGTTTGGCTGAGGAGGTCTGATTGACCGAAACTATGCAGGCATGGCCTCAAACATCCACACAATGTCTCAAAAACGAAAGGCCGCCACATTCATCGAAGTCCGGAAGAAACCAAAAACGCCGCGACCAAGATGATACAACTGCCTAGAAGGTATCGCACGCATTGAAACGGATGGAAAAAGAATTCAGGTTCCGGTGTTATTGAATTCTGGTTCTAATATCTTCTTAATCAACGCACGTCTCGTAAGGGAATATGATATCCTCGATAAAACAAGACAATATCCTACCGAACTCTTAGGATTCGATGGCTCCGCCATTGCCAGTAGTGGCCAACATTTTACTTGCCCAATTTGGTTAGAAATCGGGACTAACCTTTACCAATCGGAGATCGCCTGTGAAATTGCAAATGCTGGGAACTATGAGCTTAATGTTCCTTGCGGGTGGTGGAAGGAACAGGACTTGACGAATATTGAACAACCGGAAAAGTGGTATTTTGCCGAAAGATCATGTCCGGACCACGACATCAATGAAGGATTCGATAATATGTAGGACTATGACGAACCGGCAGTCTTTGATCAAAACGCAGAGATCATAGGACGAATACAGTGCAAGGACGAACCAGCCAAGAATATCAAACATAAGGTCCCCAAATAATACCACGATTATGTTCAACTATTCGAGGAGGAAGTGGCTACACAAATGCCTCCTAGAAGGAAATGGGATCACGCCATCAGAATTAAGGATGGGGAAGAACTGCCTTGGGGTCCAATTTACCCGTTATCGGCAATGCAACTGAAGGAACTTAGAAAGTACTTTGATGAAATGCTACAACAGGGGAAAATCCGACCTGGTCAATCACCTGCGGGCGCCACGATCTTTTTCATTCCAAAAGCGGATGGTAAACTACAACTAGTAGTGGACTACCGAGGGTTGAACTCAGTTACCATCGTCGATAGATACCCGATACCTATCATGAGGGAACTCAGAGATCGAGTGGAAGGATCCCAGATTTTCTCCAAGATATTCTCTAAAAAAGGATACTACTTGATAAGAATAGCGGAAGGAGACGAATGGAAAACAGTGTTCGGATGCCATTGCGGCCATTATAAGTACATGGTAATGCCTTTGGGATTACATAACACGCCCTCTACCTTCCAATCAATGATGCTTGAAATACTTCGTGAATTTTTAGACCAAGGCGTCGTTGTCTACTTAGACGACATCCTGATTTATTTGGAAAACGAAAAGGACCATATTCAATTTTTTAAAAAGATTCTGCAGAAACTAAACAAGAACCAGCTAGCGGTGAACCTAGAAAATGCTGGTTTTCATGTCAAGAAAGTTGAATTTCTCGGTTACATCGTCAATACCAAAGAAGTGGAAATGAGTGAAAGAAAAGTCAAGTCCATAAGAGAACGGAAGGCATCCACTTTGGTTAAGGAAGTCTAAGTCTTTATAGGATTTACTAATTTTTACGGACGTTTCATTCAAAATTTCTCCGCAATTTCCAAGCCAACCACGGAAACCTTAAAAAGTGTCACGAAAAACTTTTATTAGGGCACCAAACAAAACATGACCTTCGAAATCTTGACGGAAAAATTCATTACCGGACCCATATTTTGTCATTTTCATCTGGGACTAGACACAGTTGTTGTAACGGACGCAAGCCACTACACCCTCATGTGCGTTCTATCTCAATTTCAAGACAAGAAGCTCCATCCGGTGGCGATCCACTCACCAAAATTGAACTCCATGGAACGCAACTACGAAATTCACGATAAAGAATTACTAGCAATAATGGAAGCGTTCAAGCAATAAAGACAATACCACTTAGGTACCGAAAAACCTGTTACAGTTTATTCAGACCACCAAAACCGGCAACATTTCCTGACTACAAAAAAATGGAATGGAAGGCAGATCCGTTGGGCACAAGAGCTAGCAGAGTATAGTTTCGCAATTATCTACAGACCAGGTAAAGGAGGAGGGAAACCTGCCGCCCTAAGTAGACGGCCGGAGTACCGACAAGAGGAGTGAGCTGCGCATAGCGAACAGTCTGTTTTAAAACCGGCTCATTTTATGATCTTGGTAACGTCAACGAAGATCCACGAAAATGAAGGGATTGATATAGAGGAAGAAATACCAAAGCCTCAGAACATACGCATCAGGAAATTGAGCAAAGCAGCTATGATACCAACTAAAGGATCTAGAATGGCTGGCAGTCACGACCTCTATGCATTAAACGATGCCCCACTTCCGGCAAATGGACAACGGCTGGTCGAGACATCGATTGCTATCAGTCTACCAGAAGGAACTTGCGGAAGAGTAGCGTCTCGCAGTGGACTAGCAAGTAAGAATGGAATTGAGGTTGGAGCTGGAGTCATTGATGCAGATTATACAGGCGAACTCAAGGTACTATTGCAAAACCATAGTTTTAAGGAGTATCAAAAACGCAAGGGTGACCTCTTGGCGTACCTAATAGTAACTCAAATCAACCACTCCGAATTGATGGAAGTCAAGGAGTTAGATCAAACAAAGTGCACAGGCCAAGGTTTCGGAAGCACCGATTTCATTCCAACTCGAGCGCTAGAAACAGAAATAACAATGCCTACGAAAAGTATACTGCAAGCAGATACAAAAGCTAATAGTTATCGTGACAAACTGGACGAACTACCCAACCCGCAGTTAAAACAGGAAATTGTTTTGATGTCAAACTCCACACTTGCACAGATAGAAATGAAGGTGTTCACTACTGAATTCCTTGACGAAGTCCTAGATGCTGCGGAACAAGACTAAGAGTGGAAAGAACGAAAAGGGGAATTGGAAACATTCAGACCAAATGGTGGGACGTTACCAAAACAGTGGAAGACATTCGAAGGGTTTCTATATTACAAAAACCGGCTCTACGTACCTGACAACGAAGAAGTACGGACCGTAATCGCAAAAAGGATGTTATGATTCTACAGTAGCAGGACATTTTGGACTGGAAAAAACACTAGAAATAATCATGCGAGATTTTTACTGAAAAGGGTTGGCTAACTGGCTAAATGATTACATACGATCATGTGACGAGTACCAACACAAGAAGTCTCCACGTCACGCCAAGTACGGATTGTTCCAACCTCTACAAGGCCGTTACGCGGCTTGGGCGTCAATATCTACCGATTTTATAAAACACCTACCAGAGTCACAAGAACACACTCAAATTGTGGTTGTAGTAGACCAATTCAACAAAATGGCCCATTTCATCGGTGTACCCGAAAATGCGACCCCCAAAGATGTGGCCAGATCCTTCCTACAGGAAGTATGGAAACTACAAGGGTTGCCATCCGTGATAGTATCGGACATGGACGCAAAGTTTTCCGGAGAATTCAGGGAATCGCTCTGTAAGCAGTTGGGAATAAAGCAAAAATTGTCAACCGCATACCAACCACAAAATGACAGCCAAACCGAGAGAACCAACCAAGTACTGAAAGGTTATCTGCGAAATTTTGTCAACCACGATCAGGATGATTGGTATCAACTGCTCCCATTAGCGGAACACGCATACAATAACTCAGCCACAAACGCAAACAAAATGTCGCCATTTTTCGCAAGCTATGGTTTCCATCCACAGACAGAATGGATGAAGAAAAGAGAAGCTCAAAATCCAGGTGCCACGATATACGCACACTGGCTAAAGACAATACACCAATAAGCAGCCATAACCTTGGAACGTACCCGGGAAGCCATGAAAAAATATTATAATAAAAGGGCAATGGAACAAGCAGACAACAAAATTGGTGATAAGGTAATATTAAAGGCAAAAAACATCCGCTCCGAACGACTATCAAAAAAGTTCAGTCCTAAACTTTATGGACCGTCCGAGATTTTGGAGAAAAGATGCCGTTCATCGTACAAATTAAATATTTCCGACCGCTAGCATGGTCATCCGGTATTTCATGAATCATTATGGGAACCTTACCAAGCATCCATTCATGCTGGACAGGAGCAACCTCCACGAGGCCCTGATGAAATCGAGGGAGATTTGGAATGGGATGTTGAGAAAATAGTGAAGAGTGAGATAATTTCATAAACTAGGAGGGTTCGCGGATGAAATGTTCCAATGCGAGAATTAAGGTATTTTGTAAAATGAAAAGGTTGTGCGGAGGATGAGAACACCTGGGAACCAGCGGAGCGCATGGACCATGCTCTGGAGTTGGTGGAAAGTTTTTATAGAGAAAATCTGGAAATGCCAGGTAGGGCAGAGGTAGAATAGTACGAAAGGTTTTCCTGCCGTGGCCAAGTTAACGTGTAAGGTTGTTTACCCTACAGTGCTGAGTTCTAGAAAGAATAGAGGAAAATTAAAAGACTCGTGACGAGCTTATGGAGGGGAGAGCTCGTGTTAGGCATATGCAATTCCAACACCCCACTCTGGCCCCGATGTAGGGCCCGGACATCGCCTGCAGAACGGTGTGAAGTTGCTAGTTACCAGCAAAATTCGCATAATTGGCAGCATCGTCATAACACTGTATACGTCGTCGCCGTCTGTCTGACTGGAAGCTGTTCGCAGGATATATGAGAGGGGTAGTGTGTACTGCTTATGCAACTGGAATCCTGTATATGATATAAATGATATCTGCGTGAGCGGAATAGCCTCCCGAATCAGATAACAATAATGCTGCACGTTGGCCGACTAATATTAAGTCAGAAGTCTGCAAAACAGACGCCAGTTAAGGAGACATAGCTGCAAGCCCATTCTCGCTAGGCAAATCAAAGAAGCGCTGGAGCACTAAGCCTACCGACTCGACGTAAAGATAATGCAGTCATGCCTCTGTGTTGTCAGTGTTGTCTGAAATTGAGACTGATCACCTCTATGATAGAAGAACAACTGTTGTGTTCACATCTGCCCGGCATACTCAGACTAAAGTTCATATGGCAAGGGCATCGTTTACTTCTGACTGGCGGAGTCTCGCACACCCTCAGGAAGACAAAGTAAAATAAGTCAAATGACCAGAAGTGTGGAATTGTTCAGGGTCTACGAGTGTTCGCACTTAAGCTTGATAAGATGAAAGATGACTAGTTAGAGCGAAGGTACTTAGTCAATTATAGGCATTAGCTGTACCGGCCGCGGAAACTCACGTGGGATATAAAAATAAGAGTTCCTCCCCAGCTATTAGAAAAAGACAGCAACGGAGAAGAAATCTTATCAATGTAACAAGTTATTACCTACACTTCATACTCTTAGTAGTTTTAGCGAAACGAGTATCAGCAATAAAATCATGACGCCTTCCTGACACGACTCTGTTATCGCACACTTAAAACGCTTAACCATACTCTACTGAGCTCTGAGTTGGTTACCCACAAAACAAGTGAACCTGGGTTCTTTTCCCTTCCGTTTAGATCTGTGCGATACCTTGTAGGCAATTGTATCATCTCGGTCTCAGTATCTTTACTCTCTTCCAGACATCGACGAATGTGTCGGCCATTCGTTTTTGAGACATTTTGTGGATGTTTGAGACCATGCCCGCATAGTTTCGGTCATTAAGACCTCCTTAGCGAAACAAGTTCCAGTTGGCCTTTTCCTTACTAGGATTCTCAACTTGGTCCTTTGGCGTTTCACCAACACTCGAGGAGAGAGCGAGCAGTTATTGGGTCACTTGCTCCTATTCCATTTATAATCTATTGGTCATCGGGCGGCCCACAACTAGCGGTCTTTACCCCTTGAAGAAGGGTTTCCTCTCATCCTGCTTTTACAACCTGCAGGTCCTGTCTGGGAGGTATCCGTGATCGCACTGATAGGTACATATTATTACCAGTGGGTTCATAGGGCTGGCCAAGTACCATGTTCTATCTTCCCCGCGCTAGTTCTCCACCCTTATTTCATTAAATCATATCCGTTATAGAATTAATACGTTGGTAGCGTCGAATCAATTCAAGGGAGAGTGTATCAGTGGGAAGCAAGTCTAGCCCATTATTCCAAGTGCATCCAATAATGCCCTTGAGTGAAGTATGCCTCGTTACTCCTACCGGTCATCTTCCTCACCCCTACTGACTCTCCCTCCTATGATTTCTCATGACTTCATTTTAATCCCAAGTTGGACGTTATCAAGGAGCTTTAATTTTCTGGAACACATGTCTTATCAACATCATTTATTTTCCCTGGTTGATGTGGCGGGGGTCCTTAACACCAGTGGTTGGGGGAGGTGTTCCTCGCAACTTTTCTTTGATTCCTCTAGACCTGCGTGCCTATTGCAGCATCAGTCGGATAGACCATCCGATCGCTGTCGCCGTCGGTGCCCAATTTCCTTATTCCTCCATTTCCTGATCAGAAACGTTTTCCCAGACCCGTGGGGGCCTTGAAATTCATGTGACTTGTACCATTTGTCGGGGGGGTTGGTTTCCCTAAACCAAATTGACTTGTGGAGGCCCCTTATCACAATGATGATCATTCAGATCCTCCTTGCAGGTACCTTTCCAAGGAGCCAGTTGGGCTGCCGTTACTGGTACATCCTTCCAGCAAGTTTTCCATTCTTGGTTTGTCAAACCATATCATGTACACCACATATTTTTCCTTCTTTCGTCAATGAGGTTTTGCGGAATGCCTTCGTGTATTTTCCCCCATTCCATACGGTTCAATTCTTCCACCGAATTCAATGTTGAGGTCCTACCTTCGTGTTTGGTCGACTTATATGCTGTGAGTTCTGCCTTGGTGTACTGCTTACCCTTTTTGATAGTTTTGGTTCCACCCCTTTTCTCATCACGGTCCCTTCTTTTTGTCGTCTTGACCTGGCCTTCTTGTATGGAGTCTCGCTGGTCCAGCTTCCATTCTTCAGAACGTTCACCACATTCCTTTAATGCACTTAACCCTTGTTCGTTGAGATCGTATTTTTTCCAGGACAGTCGTTTCAGTATTTCTAGTGGTTCCTTTTCATCCTGCTTTCTTTGCCACACAATACCGGCTAATTGCACTTTGATGTTAAGGTTCTCAGTTGTTAATAAGCGGGTAGAAATCTTCCCCTCCTATCTCACCTTATCCATATCTCGTAGTGCCTCTCGAGTTTCGGCTGTGCTGGCATATTGGTTTGTAATTTCCTGACAAAACCATTGAGAACGAATTAGCTCTTCTATTTGCTGAGGGCCTTACTCACCCATCATGGCCCATCGATACCAATTGTGAATTGCGCGAGATTCTCCCCCTTTGTCCGACTGATGGCATATTTTATCCTAGGCATGGGTTTTTCCTGATGTTGTGGGTTACGTTAGAAATAATCTTTGCATTGGAGTAACCTAGTTTTGATGTCTTGGTAGTCTTTTGCTACGAAGATTTTTGCTGGTGTGACATCTTCCTTTTTAGCACCCACCAGTCCTTTGCTGACCGCTTCTATAAGTAGTTGCATTTGTTCCTAGTCCATGTCTTCCTTAGGCATTATTCCATGCCTGGCTCAATGTTGTCTTTGTTTCCACCTACGTCGGTCTTCATCAGAGACCCCGTAGCTTTTGCTATCTGAAAAACTCCGTGATGAGCTATCGTCATCATCGTCGTCGTCACCTGGATGCCCTTTGTTAACTCTTGGTCCTTGCGGCGGTCCTTTTCCACCCACACTAGGCCCTGCTTCTTCCTCTTGATGTTCAGGGTCCATTCCCGTTCTTTTTTGATTTTCATGAGAATTTTGGCTATCTTTAGGTACAGGACGCTGAGGTGGATTTTTGTCTCCTCTGTCAGCACCTGATGGTCGTTGGTTAACTTGTGTGGACAAATTGTCCAACAGTCTTTTCAATTGCCAGATTTCTGAATCATTGCAGGCATCAAATGCCTTGTTACCGGCTGGTTTCTTGTTATTTTTGCATTTGCATCCTTGTTTTCCTCCATTTGTGTTGCTAATTCCCTTGCCAATTCATCACGGTGTGATTGCAAGATATTAACTTCCTTTTCCAATAACAGGTCTCGAGTGAGGGATTGTGCATCAGTTGTTCCTCTGGTGCTATGCCATTGCTGACTCACTTCTTGTTATCGCTCCTGTTCCTGGCGAATTCTATTTTCTACCGCCATTTGTGTTAACTCGGACCAGTCCCATGCTTTACCATGTGCTGTGTTAACCATTTATAAATTTTTTGGAGATTTTCTAATTCCTCATCGACTAGTTCCTCTTCTTCGTTAACTGGGGTCCGAACATCTTTCAAGTCCCCCACCAGGCGCTGTAGAGAGTTTGAGACAGTATTGAAAGCCATGTGTTGCTGATCTTTGGTTTCCTTTGCCATCTGGTGAATAAGTCCTATTAATGAGTCCAGCTCTTTTAAGAAGTCTCTGGCAGTTCGTCAGGCCTTAGTTTGGGGTCCTTAGAGCGGGTTGGAATATTTTACGAGGAAATAGGGCCACAGTTTCGTTAGTCCACCAGGCGTTGGTAGTATCAATCTCAACAGCTTGGACTTTGATATCCTTCTATCAATCCTAGAAGGGGTCCGTACAACAGGGGTTCCGCTTCGGCTTAGAACGTAACTCTCAGGAACCAGTGCTGGTTCCAACATTGTAGTTGAAACTTGATGAACTCTAGCATCATCTAAGCTTTTCCCCATGATTTCGTCTTTTCCCGTAAAACTTAATGCCATATCTGAGTAAGTATCTGGGCTTGGATTCGAAACTTTGATCTCGCAGTAGAAAAGCAATCATTCAGTGGTCCAAGCATCTTTAATGATTGTCTCGTGTAGGATTTTGACAATGGAAGGTTCTATCCCGCGATCCTTAATATTTTAACCTATCCTGCACAAGTGATAGTGTATTTTCTTCACGACGTGCAGTTACTACCCACGAGGGGCTCTTTGACCCAGTGGTCAACGAACAACGTTCTCATCAATGTTAAGAATAATTTGAAAGCAAGGATGTTTCAAGATAAGTTCTATCTGCAACTGCGCAGCAGGATGTGTCCTTCGCTGCTTCTCTGTTTTGAAGTTCCTTTCCTTGTGTCTGGTTACAGGAGGTGCAATGGACCAATCTAGTGGAAGGCTACCCTGCTTGTCTGGCTCGAAGTCGTCATAATCGTTATTATCCTTAGGCGTCCTTAAGTACCCGGGAAGAGGTTTTGATACGTTCTGCGTAGCCATTGTGTTCCCTAAGTTGAAGAACAAATCGTAACCAGGAATAATAGCGATTATTGTGAAGATCATTTGATACCCTTTGTGTTGATCGTGCCCAAGTGACAGAGAGACTATCAATATAGTGTTTGGGGTAACCACCTCAGAGCTCAGTAGAGTAAGGTTAAGCGTTTAAGTGTTCAATAACCGCCTAGTGCCAGGAAGGCGTCCTGATTTCATCACACATACTCACTTTCGCTAAAACTACTAAGAGTATGAAGTGTAGACCACAACTTGTTATATTGATAAGATCTCTTCTTCATTGCTGTCTGTCTAATAGATGGGGAGGAACTCCCATATTTATATCTTGCGTGAGTTACTGCGGCCAGTACATCTGATACCTTAGCTAAGTAAGTACCTCTACAGCAGCCACTAGTCCTTCGTCTACCAATCCAGAGTGCTATCACTTGTAGACCCTGAATACTTACCCACTTCGGTTATTCGGCTACTATAACTTTGACATCCTGAGGTTGTGCCAGACTCCGCTAGTCTGAAGTCAACAATGCCTTTGCCATATGATCTTAATCAAAGTATGCCGCCCACCTGTGAACATACCAGTCGTTCCTCCCTTATTGAGGTGATCAGTCTCAATGTCAGACAAAGGTGACAACACAGAGGCATGACTGCATTATCTTTACGAAGAGTTGGTAGCCTTAGTGCTCCATCGCTTCTTTGATTTGCTTAGTGAGAATGGACTTGCGGCTATGTCTCCTTAAGTCCTGTCCGCTCTTGCCGACCAATGACTATTTGTAGGTGGTCAACATGAATCATTATTGTTTTCTGATTCAGTAGGCGTTGCTGCTCACGTAGATATCATTTGGATCATATACTGGATTCCAGCTGTATGAGCAGCGCATACTACCCCTCTCATATATCTTGCGAACAGATTCCAGTCGGACGGACGGCGACAACGTATGCGGTGTTACCAGGAAGCTGCCAATTTCACGATTATTTCTGTTAACTCGCAACCTCACACCTTACTGGTGGCAACGTCCAGGCCCTATATCGGGGCAAGGGGGATGTAGGAATTGCATATGACTAACCCGAGCTCCCTCCCCCAAAAGCTGGACACCTGTCTTTCTTACTTTAATTTCCTTTATTTTTCTAGAACTCTGTATGTAATAAAATGTGTACAAGAACAAACTGAAAATTTTACAGAACTATAGTATGATATTGCGCTTCACGTTGTCTGACTACGAATAATCATTGTTCTACAACAAAGGGATGAGAGTCAAGCAGATGTACCGGCAATAACATCTCGCTAACCAAATCAAAGAAGTGATGGAGCACTAAGCCTACCGACCCTGCTTGTAAATAATGCAGTCATGCCTTTGTGTTTTCACCTGTGTCTAATATTGGGACGGATCACCTCAATGACTGAGGAACGACTGGTATGTGCTTAAATCAGGTGTCAAATTTCAGACTAAGTTCACATGGCAAAGGCATCGTTAACTTCCAGCTGGCGGAGTCCCGCACACACTCCGGAAGATGAAGTTAACATAAGCCGGATGACCTGCAGGGGGGAACTATTCAGGCTCAACGAGTGTTCGCACTCAGATTTGATAAGACGGAAGACTAGTAGTTGTTGTGAAGATTCTTAGTTAGTATAGGAATCAGATGTACCAGCCGCGGAAACTCATGCAGGATATAAATATAAGAGTTCCTCCCCAGCTATTAGACAAGCAGGAACGGAGAAGAGATCTTATCACTATCACCAGTTATTATCTACACTTCATCGTCTCCGTAGTTTTAGCAAACTCTGTATTAGCCACCACTATTACTCAAGGCTTCCTGACATTACTGCATTATTAGAACTTAAAGCTTAACCTTTGACTACCGAACTCGGAGTAGGTTACCGCAACCGTATCCAAGTTACAATATCTGCTGATAGATGATAGATTTACATGTGACCCGCAGGGTTTTGGAGTTTGTTGCCATAACATGACAACCCCATAGTGACTGATACTGACCACCGGTCAACTCCACACAGCAAGTGACATTGCAGTACCTTGCAACCCAGATTCCTGACGCAATTTACGCCAAATATTGCGCCCGAACCAAAATGCGTCGCCGTCCCAACCCGCAATTTGTTCACTGGATCATGGTTATAATAATGTGTCTATCTTGCGCGATACTCTACCATACACTACGACTGTGGTGAAGGGAATATATAGGGAGTCGAGGGACTTTAAAGATGGTGTAGTTGGAGGTCATAATCCATGAATCCTTGCAGAGTGGGCTTGTCGCATGATCGAGCGTACACCTTTTTGGTGGCATCGGATTCAAGAAGCGCCCCTTTGATGGTACTCCTGGTGCAAATTTTTGAAGAATGAAGCTCTCTTGTCATCGGATATGGAAGAATCTTTTGTCCGCCAGAAACACACATGGACGACTGTTCCACCACATACCTAGGAAATGATTGTGCGAAGTGATTGGAACACAATCTAGGCCAGGGTTTACCAGGTACCCCACCAACAAGAGAAGTGCACTCAAGCATATCATGACGATAGGGAAGTGGTGGGGGCCGCGGTCGATAGTTGTGAGTTCAATGAAATTTACGCTAAGACTCTGTGTGGATCAATGAAACGGCGGGCCCCAGCCGTGGAACCAAACTTGGAGCAAGGGAACCCATCATCAGAGATTGACATGATGATCAACTACAGCCAGTCTTCTATTGAACGAAGGAACATGCAGCTAGATTGAGATTTGCCAAGCCAAGATTAAGATGTGCTAGAGGTAGGGCCCACACCGGACAGAGATATGAGCCCCTCACTGTCTCTTTATCACTCACTGGGGCTTGCAAAATTGGAGGAGGTGCTGGAGCCTGAGGCGTAAATGCGCGATCAGCAGCAGGACCTTGATGATTGTGGCGCACATGGGAGCAAGGCCTGTAGAACTTGGGCGAATGAAGGATTAACAAGATTTAACCAGTGCCTGTGATAGATTCCATTTGTGCAACGGTGAGATGATGTGATGCGGTGCGTAAATTGGAGTGAGGCGGGGACAGATAGCATATATAAGAAATTAAATGGATAATCAAAGCCATGTCTAGAGTGCTCATGGGAACGTCGGGGCGATGGTGAGGTGATACATAAACAAACAGGATGCATGTGAGACGATTAAAGGCACAATTCACAGAACGAGAGAGCTCTCCCGGAAGCTACCGAGACAATGGAGAGTAGGGTGAACAAGCGCTGTAGCAATGTGGGGATAAAATCCGCGCACAGTGCACGCTGTGGACAAAAGTCCGAATGTCAGGGTACATGGAAGTGCGGCGCAAAGCAATGCCAGGTCCAAGGCGAGCAGAATTATAGTATGGTGATGTAATCGTGCAAGGATGGAAGTAGTCTGAATGCATGGGAGGAAGACGAAGGATTGCAAATGCAACGAAAGCGCGACAGTAAAGTAGGACATAATAGACCAGTACAACAGTTGTCAGGAAGAGGAATGCCAGGATCAGCCCTCATCTGGATGGGAGGCGCTAGGATCAGAGTTCGCCAAGGTGGACAACGCAAGGATCAGATGTGGTCAAGCGGAAACGGCGGAATGCCAGAGGTGGTCAGGACACACAAGACGTAGTGGTCTGTGCCCAGACAGTGTCAGAACGCAGCAAGGTACACAAAAAAATCAGGATGCGATGTCGGTTCAACGTCGCGTCCTCATCCGCGGTTTGCCTAAAGAACTTCTAAAGCATGTGACGCAAGCGACGCACAGGACCCATGTATGTATTTCTGCTGATGGAACTTTTAGTCCATCAGAAATAAACATGGATGACTATTCCATTGGATATCAAGGAACAGATTGTTCGAAGTGTTCGGAGCGCAGTCCAGACGAGAGTTTGCCTGGCACGCTGCAAATAAGAGGAGTGCACTCAAGCGTATCATGACCATTGTAACCCAGTGGAGGTTGAAATAGATAGTCAGGAATCCAACAAAGTTTGCGCCGAAACTATGCCACAACGAATCGAATTGCGGGCCACAGCCATGGAGGCAAACTTAAAAACAAGGGAACCCATCACAGGATGGAGATAAGATGTTCAACTACAGTCTCTCTTCGATTGCGCTTATGATTGGGCAGCGAGATTCAGATTTGGCAAGCCAAGATTTCTAAGTGCTAGAGGTAGGGCCCACGCCCTAGGGAGAGTTAAGCCCGTCTGCGTCCCGTTGCCTGTCCCTGGGGCTCGAGTAATCGCAGGAAGCGCAGCAGGATGCAGCGTGGTTGGCTGATTCTCAGCCGGACAATGATGATTGTTGGGCACAGGGGAGCGAAGCCTGAGTAACTTAAGTGGGATGGAGGATTAACAGATTCCATTTCTCCAACAGTGATGTGATTTGGTATGCAAATGAGTACGGGGCAGGGGCAAATAGCAGATGAGTGAAATTGAATAGATAAACTAAGCCATATGAAGAGTGCTCATGGGGATGCCAGCGCGGTTGGGGCGTGATACATAAACAATCAGGAGGAATATGGGACATTGTAATGCACCGCTCACTGTAGGCCAGAGCGTATTGGGTCGCTGTGCCAATGATGGACAGTAGTGTCAACAGGCGCGGCAGCAATGTCAGTGGAGGGCCTGGGCGCATTACCCAAGGACAACCAAAATCCAGATGTTGTCAGGATGAAGGAGTGAGTCACCAAGCCACCCCCGGTCCAAGGAGAGCAGAATTATAATATCATAATGCAATGATGCCAGGGCAGAGATAGCCCTTAGGCAGGGGGGCGAGAAAGAGGCTGTCAGGATACAACAGGCGCCCGACAATAAAGTAGGATGCAGCATGCGCCCTGCAGTACAGTGGGACGCAGTAGGTCAGGGAGGCTGTTCGGAAGAGGAACAACATGATCAGCCATTGACTGGATGGAAGACACAAGAATCAGACGTCGCCCAAATGCACGATGAAAGGATCAAATGTCATCAGTGGGAAATGACGGAATGATAGAGGTGGTCAGGATGCACAGGACATCAGAGTCAGAGTCAGGACGGCGTCAGGAGGTACCACAGGGCGCATAGACAATTGGGACCCGACGTCAGACTGACGTCATGTCCTGATTAACCATTTACCTTGCGAGCTTCCTGATTGTCGGAGGCACAGGACGCAAAGAATGCAAGTAATTATTTTTGCTCATGTTATGTGAAGGCTGCCAATTTCGTTATTTTGGCTGGTAGCAAGCAACTACACATGGTGATGTAGGCGACGTCAGGGCCCTTTATTGGGGCCAGAGTGGGGTGTTCAAATTGCATATGCCTAATACAATCTCCCTCCTATGAAAGTTCGTCTTGAGTCTTTCCTTTTATTTATGCTCATTCTTTTTAGAACTCAGTATTGTACGATAAAAATCCTTCCCTGTTTGCTTGAGCCTGGTAGGAAAACCTTTCGTACAATTCTACTTCTGCCCTGCCTGGCATTTCCCAGGTTTCTCTATGAAAACTCTCTACTAGTTCCTAAGTGTGTTCCATGTTATCAGGTGGTTCTCCAGTGTTCTCATTTTCGGAACCCTCTTTCCACTTGACAAAATATCGCAGTTCGTGCATCTATATACTACATCTGCGAACTCTTTGGTGTAAAAGATTGTTTTACTCTTCACTATTTTTTCAACTTCCAACAACAAACCTCCTTCGATTTCCTCAGGGACTCGTGGAGATTGTTCTCTTTCTGCCCAAATTACTCCTCCGTATGGTTCCAGTAGTGATGAATAGAATATGAGGTGAATATGCCCAAAGTAGGAAATTTCTAGTTGGTACCATGAACGGGCTCTTTTTTCTAAGACTTTGAATGGTCCATACAGCTAAGGGCTTAGTTACTTGGATGGTTGTTTGAAACGGATGTTTTTACATTTAAAATCACCCTTCAGCCACTTTTGATATCTCGTGGATCCATTGCATTTCTGTCGTAGTATTCCCTCATTGCTGTCCTAGTATGTTCTAATGTTTCAGCTGCTTTTTGATGTAACATCTTTATCCAATATGCGTATATTGTAGGCCCTGGATTTTGAGCTTTACTTTCTTTTATCCATTCCATTTTTGGGTGGAACTCATAGTTTGCGAAGAGTGGTGACATTATATGGGCGTTTGTGGCTCAGTTATTGTACACATGTTCTACCTGGCTGAGCAGTCGATACCAATTGTCCTGATCTTAATTGACAAAGTTGCGAAGATAACCTTCCCGCACTTGGTTGATTCTCACGGTTTGTCCATCAGTCTGGGGGTGGTATGCAGTTGACATTTTCAGCTGTATTCCCACTAGCTGGCACGATGACTCCCAGCATTCTCCTTAAAACTTTGCGTCCATACCTAATACTATTTCTGTTGGCAACCTGTGTCGCTTCCATACTCCCTGTAGAAAAACCATTGCCACATCTTTGGCAATTGTGTTTTTGTCTAGGCTGATGAAATGTGCCATTCTGGTAAATTGGTCTACTTCAATCGTAATTTGTGTATGCCCTTGCCATTCAAGGAGATGGGTGATCAAGTTTGTAGATATTGACGCCAAGGCTGCATGAGGGACATGTAACAGTTGTAACAACCCGTACCTGGAGTGTCATGGAGACTTGTTGTGTTGACACTCGTCGCATGACCGTATACAGGGATTTATCCAATTTGCCAAGCTTTTCCAATTGACCTTCCTGCTGACTCCTTCGCGGACATATTCCTGGCCAAAATGTTCCGCCACCATAGAATCATAGCATCCTTTTGCAATTACCATTCATAATTCTGCACTGTTTAGTATGTAGAGCCAATTTTTTTAGTAAAGAAAACCTTCCCTTAGGTTCTATTGCATTGGTATCCTCTTCCAATTGTATTCCCTGGTTTCTTACTCCTCTCATCATTCTGTCTATTCTTCATCTTGTTCAGTGGCAACTGAGACTTGGTCAAGGAATTCCCTTGCAAACAACTTCGTTTCTACATTTGCGAGTGTAGAGTTAGACATTAAGATATGTTCCAGTGGCAATTGAGGATCATATCTTTCATCTGATTTATTGCAATATTTCTTATTTCTTGTACTTTCAAGTAGTATACTTTTTAGTGGCAGAGTGGTTTCTGCCGTGAATATCAGGGTTGGACCTCTGTAGCGGCAGGCACGAGCGCCAAAAGAAACTGGGTTCTGGGTCAGGCAGAGAAGCTGACTCCGCGGATATTCCAACAGGAGGTTTAGTGGTGTCTGGTTCGGTGTCGAGCACAGAACACGACGCAGTTGATATTCGGTTAAGATATGGAGTAATGCCAGCATCAGAGTCAGGCACAGAAGCCCGTTCCACCAATATATTATTTGGACAGCAGCATCAGATTCGTGTTTAAGCACTGAAACAGACGCCACTGAAATTAGTACTACAGAATACTCCTCGTGCTTTCCTCCGTATCAAATATATGGAGCAATTGACATTGTGAATTCATCTTCATAACCTGAATTGCGGTTTGATCTGCATTTCGAATCTTTAGAGTTATTTCCAGGATCAGTAAAAATCAGATTGCACTGTAAATCGTGACATTTTTTTTTTCTTTTTTTTTTTTCTTCATATATTTATTGATACGGGCTCAAAAATGTACTTGCAGCTCGCGCTATGACATACAAAAAGCCTTAATTCAAACGCAATTACAAAGGAAACAATAAAATTCAAAACTCTCCACCGCTCCATCACCTTAGTGAAAACATATTTGCAAGCATCGTAAACGATGACTAACAAAAACTAGTAATGAAAATCCCCACCACGAACAAGCAGGCGCAGCCAGGTTAGTCACAAAAGGACCAGACGTCAAAAGAATAAATCCAACCCAAGGAAGGACTCAAACTCCCAACTAGAAATGAAAGAACATCCCTGGACAACAAACCTGCCCTGAGGTCAAGGCTAGAATAGCGCATTAAGATGCCAGCTGAAAACTAAAGAAATAAACAAAACCAGCAAACCCGCCAGTTGAGTTAAGTGCCAACCATGCTAACCTCCTCCTCCACCTCCTCAGGGTCCAAACCAGGGCGCTGGGGGCAGGAAAGGCAGATGGTAGAGTGGGCGCTGTGAGGTCCTCCACAATTGACACACCTGACAGTAAGATGACTGCAAGGGCCACCGCGAACAAGATAGGTGGCTGTGAGGCGGGAGTGATCCCCAGTGGAATGTCTGATGGTGCACCAGCGACCGGTTGCTGGGTTGGAGCACTTGGTGCTATGATGGCCAAACCGATGGTAATTTGAGCACTGGGTGAAGCATTTGAAATGAAGGCAACGTTCAGACCTGTAGGTGGAGGAGAAGGCAGAGAGCCTCTTGTTGACAAAGTTGGGTGCCTTTGAGCTGGTGATTGAAATGACTATGATTGAGGCCGCTTTGCCGGCGCGGGGGTCATCAGAGGTGAGCCATCAGGGTGGCTGCATGAGGGCTAACCCAGTATTGAATGTGGTAAGTTCAGTGGCGATGGTGGCCAGGGGGTAATGTGTAGGTATGCCATGGACCAAGAGGTGCGTGGCTGGGGGCTGTCCAAATGGACAGTGGTGGTTCCAGGAATGAGGTGGAGGGAGGAAGAGATCCTGCTGTTAAGCGCGGAGGCCTTCACATTATCCATGGTAGTAAGAGTGACATTGCCGCCTTCAAGTGACACAGTCTGAATGTAGGTGGCTGAGAGGGCAGTGTTGATGCTGTCTCTGAGCGGGATGGCAATAGAGTTGAGGGGGGAGCCATCACGTTTGATTACAAGGCGTCTCTCTCTCATGGTGATGGTCTTCTTGGGCTGTGGAGCCTTGGAAGGGTCTAGGGGTTTCTCCTCTGCTGCTGTAGGCTTAGGAGTGTGGGAAGGTTTTCTCTTCCTGCCTTTCCTCGCGACAGTGGCCCAGGTGGGAGGACCAGAGGAGGGGATGTGTGCAGG